>JAQGAK010000354.1:0-89515 GCA_034696945.1 Lipothrix lubbocki
AACTCTACCAAATGTCTACTTGGTGTAAAAAGTTCAAATCCGTAGCTTTGGGACATCCCGAGGTAGTTACATGTTAGACATGCTTTGAAATAGAAGTCGCAAAATTATGTAATAAACATACGAATTGACTTTTATTGAATATCGTCGGCGAAGGTTCTTAAAGTACCAACTTCCATGTTGAAGGGATAGATTTGGGTACTTGGATCCTTCGCCGACGATATGCAGGAATTCAACAGGTATTTTTATTAATAGTATACAGCTTTTACTACTTGTTTCCGTTGCTTGCGCTTTGTAACCGTTGCTTATTATCATTTGTTAACATCCAGCTGCTAATTATGTATGCTATGTTTCTGTTCCTAATACTATAATTATTCTAATATTTATCCTGCATTCAAAAGAATTCTATTATACAAAGTTTTGATACTAAAATGAAAATCGCTACGGAATTTGTAGTAAAACGTGTATAAGCACCGTGTTACTGTTTTCTTTCAGATTGTAGGCATCGTCAACTCCGTCCTGTACGGTATTGCCACATTCTTCGCTTACCGGAACTGGAAATCAGGCTAAGCAACTGCCACGTCCCGTGTCAGCTCTTCTCAACAGTATCATGTGCTAATTACTTTGCAAGTGCACTCGATCAAAGTTTCCAAGATATTCAGTAATCAGCCTAACCAGCGTAACCAGCTTGTTTTTAAATGTGTCTTGTAATGATTTAAATAGCGTATACGTGTGTACCGATGCATAGACTTCTAAACTCTTGGAGCTTATATACCTTTATGGCAATCTAGATTATTTCTATAAAAAACCGAGAGTATACTGCCGACAAGGCACTGCTTGGTAAATGGGCCGTACAGTCGAGTTTCAAAATTTGATCTTTATACGCCGTTGAATATAATGTTGAATGTTCGCAAATTACAATATATCTGTACGTATGTAGCTTTACGTATGGTCCTTTGGTGAAAAGGTTCACACTCACTATGTTAGCAATGCGCATTCTTTCTCATCACACTTCTCAACAACATGCCACTAAACGTACTTATAATAAACAATTGATGTAGTTGCAGAAAAAGAATGTTGACGAATGTTCAGACTACCACTATCTGTATTGTGAGTATTAGGTGCTGATCTAAATACAGTAAATTCCTGCCATTTTCTCAAGCCTCGTAGTCTAAGATCTCTTCACTTTTGCTGCATCTTCTGATTGAGCTAAAGTTCTTTCTGCTCATTCCTTTTCCAGTGTAGTGTGCAGGCGTGGATTAAAGTTCAAACGTTTGAAAACGAGTAAAAGATTGAACACGGTGCCGTCGCTTGTAAATATAATAAAAACAGTCCATAAGTTACACAAAGTATGTTTTAATCATGTTAAGGCTACATGTTAAGACGCCATAAGATGTTTTTCTTCAACGTGTGCCACCTTTCGTTTATTCTCTACTATCGCATTATAATATTTAAGTATTCTCAAAGTTGCAAACAACATACTCATGATACATATGTCGAGTTCAGGATTGCGTTGTAGTTTCCTAATAGTTTTGTAGGGATTTAAATAAAAGCAATATATAAGTAACCGGGCCTCCAACACCGAATACAATCTTGAAATTCATGCTAAGCGCATTGCAAACATTGTAATCTCAAATGTAAAAATGCCTACTCAGCCCGTGCTATTTCCTGTCCTTCTCTTATGTTGATTGATAGATAAATCTTTAATATTCGCACACACAGCATAACAATCGGGATTCTCCAGAAGTTCCCCATTAAAATGTTTGTTGTTTCCAAGTCCAGATCTGTTCTTTTACACTAGGGAAAGATTATTGTCTTTGAAGGATTTAACGTGAGGACTTCTTGGTGGATACTCATTTTCTCATCCAAGCATGTTCCAAACAGCCTTAAGGGGTTAAGTTGTGGAAATTTTTTGTGTGCGGCTATCAATGATTTAATTATTTTAACGATTCTCTGTCCACTTAATTATTAAGAATATTATAACTTACTATATAAAACAAAAGAGATATGTACAATAAATGAACGTAAAGCCTTGTCGATCATTAATTGAATTAATGGCAAAAAATATTGTTGTGTAGTATGTAGTGTTATCGTATATATGTACGTGCGTTGATGTTGTCGTGTTAAAATATATCTTTTATGAACAGGAGTTTCCCAATTGCAACGGTAAAAGTTTGGGTGAATAAGTTAGTCTCCCTACACTTTGATTCCTTTACTGGAAAGAATGTAAAGATGTTGTGTGTGTAGATGTATCTGTACATAAATGTGCTTATTACCCTGCAAAATAAATGAAAGCTATTGAATTATTAAACTCCACATGATTTCCTTTGATGTCTATTATTAGTCAATACGACATAAATACAACTGAATTGATGGCAATGGATTTCCGGCATAAATTAACCGATTTGGCCATGTTAGATATTTGCTATTGTGGAAGGCGGGATAAAATGGGGGTAAGTACAAGTTAGGTAGCTGTACGCGTTGCGAATTTACGAAGGAACTGAAGATGTATCTACATCAACCCAAAATTATCGCTTTCAATAAGCAAATTTAAGACAAGCCTTGACGAAGCGCTTTGTGCTCTGTCAAGTGAAGAACCAGAACTAAAAACAAATCCTTAGTGGCAACCAGTGGGAATAAATAAAGACACATGTGTGCTAAATGTAAAAAGTCATCAATTTTTTTCCCCACCGGAGCTAAATTTAGCTAAAGGGAACACACTGTTTTCCTCTGAGCTACTTACTAAAGCAGTGCTATTTTAATAGAGCAATCCTGGTGTTGCATTTACATATGGCTTTGTGTAACCACTGTAAAATTTCTCGGATGCATAATCATGTTATTCTATATGCTTATAACTCAACCCCCAACCTAAGGAAACTTTAAAAATGGAACATAAATGTAGTTGATATATGCACAATTATATACCTACACATGTATATTCCCTGATAAAAATGTTGCACAGATAAAACTATACGATTTTATATTGTACGTACATACTACATCTGTGTATGGATTATCTGCAAGAAAAGTGTGGCGATAGTTCAAGAAAATACTGTTACTACAGTAGCTATTTTCAATAGCAAATAAGTGAGAGAGAAGGGAAAATGGAAAGCACACATGCTTTTCTTATGTACCTAGTAGTAGTAGAGTAGTAGTAGAAGTTTATTCGTTAGTATCTGTATCTGTAGATAAGTATATGTATACTATGCAGTCGAAAAGATTAAAAGGTTGATGAAGGAGTGGGGATTTTCCCGAACTTCTCTTTCTACCCCTTTCCTTACAACTTGACGACCCGAATCTTTGCAGCCGAGGGAAGTTATGTGCAGTGACTTTTAAGCTGTCCGTGGCTCACCCAATTTCTGACTGGTAATTTTATTATGGCGGATGGATAGCGAAACATCCGGCTACAAAGAAGCCTAAATAGCGAATCATAAATTGCAAACTGTGCAGTGTTTCAAAGCAGCTGTACTACTGGTACTTATTCACGTAGTGATTACCATCCGGCTTGGTGGAGTTTTAAGAAATTGTAAGGGAAGAAAGTGAAAGATGGTATGTGGAACAAGTTATAGGACTAACTAGTTATTGTGATTGTGAGGACCAGACAGAAGCAAAGCAAACATGGGAGTTCGCAAATGCTCTTGTGTAAACCATGCTACAGATCATAAAGACCTGGACACGGAAAATAAACAGTGTTTCAAGCCAAGAGTCTAGGTGTGAAGTCTGAAGGGAAGGAAAACATTTGGATAAAATAATCTGTGTGCGAGCGAGCAACAATGGCAAGGATTGGGATTCCGCCCGCAGTGTCAGTTCGCCCTATGCCGACAACTCTTAATACGAATACAACTCAAATGATGCCCTGTCCTTCAAATATAATCTCCTCGCCTTCGTCTATTAGATACACTAATAGAAGCACACTCAGAGGAAACAATGGGGGTATATTATGCGGGAAATGGAGATGCTGCAAATGTCTTCACGTTGACTTTATTCTACATGCTCCTGGGATTCTCAAGATAATTGAAGCTGTAAAGAATAGATTTTTATTTCATTGGTAGCATTAATGTTGTTGTATGTAGTCGTAAACGCTAAACCAATTCTTACAACAAGTCCATCTTTTATAGCTTCTTGGAGTAGTCTGCCAATTTTTACTTCTGATGTATGGGGCGAACCACAGCCAAGTATTAGGAGAAAGTTTCACACTATTTTTGATCTCAATTTCTTCCTGTCTCATCACTACTTTACTATTACTTGGATGTTATCTTCTATCAAGAAACACCTACCATTTGATTAGGTCTTCCATTTTCGTAAGTTTAACTATAATCGTTGGTCAAACCTCTACTAAACATGTACTCAAATCTAAATTCCCTAGTGTCATGATGTATAGCACTATACTTTGCTTCAAAAGTATTCATGCCACGTGTGGCCATTTTTGTACATCCTGAAATTAAGATTTTCAATTTTAGTACATCTAGATGTTTCGCTGACGACATAATTATACCTACGTGTACAAATAATTAAGACACAACAAATAGCATAAACAGAATCAAAGTATTTGTATGCAGGTGCTATGTTGGGAATAATTATCGTAATTATTACCGTATGAACGTAAAACACAAAGTCCTACTATGTTTGTTTTTTTGCTTTACATGTACCTACTTATAACATTACGAATTCGCTGTTACAGGAAGTTACTTTCAATGTGGTGGCATGCTTGTTGATCACGACCAGCTCGATTTACTTGGCGTACACAGTCAGCACTCGTCTCTACGACGACTACACAAGAATCGCATTCTTTCAAGCTTATCCTGCTCTTTGTGCAGCCTACGTAAGGCAAAAATTATAAAAATTGCAAAATAGTCATATGTGAACATATAAATTATGTTTGTCTATTTGAAATTGTGCAGACACTAGGAATCACTGGAGGAGTTCTTCATGGTGCGGATGCTTTTTGCGCTTACAGATATAATCAAGGAATACGATGAAATCCTTAATCAATTAATGGTGTGAAGAAAGTGAGGAAGGTGAATAAATTAAGGCTTACCGTAATTAATAAATAAGTGGAATATACAAGAGACCCATCAATGTCATGTATACTTTTACAGTCAATTTATTTATGGTGTTAAAAAATTTACATTACTTGATCAGTCGACCATAACAATTAGTCAGTCATTTTCAAATGGCAAACACATTCAGAAATTCTTGGAAATTTGTACACAATAACCAAATACGTTCAAATCTGATTGTCGACATACTCTTTAAAAATAAGTTAGACGGACAATGTCTAACCATTGAATTGTAATATGAGGAATGCAATATGGATTCCAGTGATCAGCGTAATAAATTTGGTCATAAAATGATCAGCATAAGAAATTATGATTATAAGATATGCCTAACTAAAAGTGAACTTTTAAAACCCATTTAACGACATTTTTACGAATAGTAATAAAAAATGATACGTAATGCTATAAATTCTAACAGATGAATAACTGCTGGAATGTTTAACAAACCGGCATAAAAAGTATTCAAATGCAATGGAAACATTAGGGTCAACTATTAAAAACAAGAATGATAATTAAAATTTTTCAAATGGGGATAGATACTATAACCCATTGAGTGGAGCAAACACAGCAATGTCATATTAAGATTCTACACTTTTGCCCCGTATCTACCCATTATGATTGATAACAAGGCCATTCGTACATACATTCCAGACTCAGCTTGTCTGAAATAAGCAGCTCGTGGATCTGTATCAAATTCGGGACTTATTTCGTCATTCCGGGGAAGAGGATGCATCACGATCATTTTCGGTTTTGCTCTGGACATCAACTGAGGTGTGATTTCGAATTGACGGCACGCCTACATAACATATTTGAATATTAAATCCACTGACATATAATATATACTTAAACCTGTACTTACAATTAGCAATATGTCAAAAAATTAAAGGATCGGACCTGATTGTATTCTTCATCAGACGTAAATCTCTCTTTCTGAATCCTGGTTACATAAAGGACGTCAGTGTCCCGCAGGGCATCGTGTAGACTACTGTACTGCGACTGCATTTTACAAGCAATTATTTTTCAAAATTAAACACATAATTCAATACTACTTTAAAAATCAAGGTTTTTAGCTTCACAAACTGAATGATGAAGAATTATAATTCATGCGCAACTTCATATCAAAATTAGTTCTGGACATCGTAGTTAATGAGGTATATTATATGTTTGGACAGTAACTGATCTTTTTGGGGCATCAAGATTCTTTTTGTACTGGTACACGTGAAAAAGTTTTACATCAACAGGTATGCATATAAACCCAAATGTAGAATGCTCGAATTGTAAGTAACCAATTGTGATATCCTCTACTTCAAATATGTTCCGAATGATTTAAATACGTAGCACTAGAAAATTTAAACACTTAAATTTATGAATATACAATCTATGTAACTACTCAAGTACCTGTTGAACACCCTTGGACGCCACAAAATCCCGGACATCTTTAGGCATTTCCAACCTGGATGTGCTAACATATCTCAGGTGAACTTTGTACAATGTTAGCAGTCTACAACGGATAAGAAACCACAATCAAGTTTCACAATACACTGGGACAATAAGATGATATTATCGTAATTACTATCATTAAAAATCCAATGCATACACAATGAAGTGAGCAGGTTGTGAGCATAAAATAAAAATAGCATATATGTATGTAAGTAAACTCTAGTTGAAAACAGACCTGGCGAGGGAATGAACGGTACGACCATGTTTGAGATCTCCAACAAAAGTAACTGTTAGGCCGTTAACTGTGCCTATTTCTTCCCGAATAGTGAAAATATCCAACAATGCCTGCGTTGGGTGCTCGCCGGTACCATCTCCAGCATTTATTATTGGCTTACGGCATTTCGTGGCTGCTTTCTATTGCATTCCAAAGAAAATGAAATTACTAAGGCTACTTAAATCAACAATAACCTAATTTCTCGAATCAATTAAATATTACCGCTACAGCTCCAGGTAAGGGGTGCCTAAGTACCACAATGTCACTGTACCCACTCATCACGACTATTGTATCTGCATAAAATATTCACTTCATCAAGTTCCACATCATGACATGTTCTCTGGCTACATTAAACTGTATGACTACCTTCAAGTGATTCCCCTTTCTGAACAGAAGAAGATGTCTCATCCATGGAAATAACTTGAGCTCCAAGTCTATGAGCTGCTGCTGAAAAACTACAGCTCGTTCTGGTACTAACTTCGTAGAACACAGATGCCATAATTTTGCCCTGGAATGAAAACGAGCATGTACATATAGAATTATAGCCCGAATGGGGACAGCATCTTAAGTAGTAAAGTTTTGATCAATCATACTCGAAGAATGTGGTCCAGTGGTCGTTCTTTAGAAACGGCAAATCTGTAGTTTTGAGCAAGATTGAAAATACAATGTAGTTGCTCCTTTGTGAAAGTATTGACTCTTAACACGTGATGTCCAACAAGAGTTTTGACAACGTTTGGATTGACTGCCGGCGCAACGTTCAGTGCTGGAGAAGCGGATGGAATGGTGGTGTGAGTGTGAGGCGTCGGTCCGGTGGCTACTGACATTAAAGATGCTCCTGGAACGGGTGGAGATAGAATGGAAGTAGTAAGCAAGCTGAGAGGGTTCGCGCTGTTAACGATAGATGGTGATAACGAAGATCGATTAATGCGCGATGATGGTCTGGCGATCATAGGACTCATTGATGCCCTACCTTCTTGAAAATCTCCAACAAAATCTGAAATGGTCATCAAAATCGTACCATCAAAATTTACTGATTTATTGTACTGAACTACAAATTATTAATTATTACACAGATATCCAATATACATATTTCCAAATCAGAATACCTGATGTAAAATCGAACGTATCCGGAGCGTTGCAAAGAACAGTTAACTCCTTCGTTTTCCCATGAACTGGAGTGCTTCTACCTCCATCTAGTGATGAGTTATGCGAATCTCTAGGACCCTGATGAATACCACATTAGATATTTGTATGCCATGTAATATAACTACCTAACTTGCCAAAGAGGAACTATTAGTAAGTAGGACGAAAATGAATTACTTGATTGGGTTGACGGTGCTGATACTCTCTTAAATCAAGCCCAAAACCAGGGGGAACCAAAACTTGCCCATCAACGTATGCCACTTCCCCACGAAGAACAACACGACACACAGAACCCTTCATAGTTCTTCCTCCGAACGGTGACCATTTGCATTTTGTGAACAGATTTTCTTCCACCAACTTCCACTCAGTTTCCAAATCAATCTATCCACAAAGGAAAGCACACACGACTCAATGAAGAATGAAATTTAATTATTAGGCACTTTACTATCAAGCTTCATACTACTTACCTCAACATAAGTGTTGGGTTGATCAGGCAGATTAAATATTTTTTTGGGATTATTATATAGTCGGTTGACTACATCGTCCAGAGTTAGCTTTCCCTCACTTACGGCAGTTAAAAACAAGGGGAGCATAGTTTCCAAACCAGGAAAACCTGGTGGTGCCTTTTCAGATCCCTTTTCTTCCTTCGTGTGAGGGGCTGAAAGCAGGCATTTAGGATTATGTTACTTGGAAGCCATATGAACCAGTACTTTCATGATAATTATAAAAAATTATTCACCATGGTCGGACGCAAAACAGTCAATAAACTGCAAGTTGTCCCACAGTGCATCTTGGTCATCCTTTGTGGCAAGCATTGGTCTAACTTGACCTACATGCTGTCCAAGCCACACCAAATCTTGTTGAGTAAAAAATAAATGATGTGGGGCAACTTCGCAAGTAATCGCTAATCCCTGTGAAAGGACAAAAGCCGTATAGATTACTTGTTTTATCACTTATATAGTATACTGACTACGATAGATGATATGACATATTGCAGGGAATTTTTACCTTTAATTTGGCAGCCTTGATAAGCTCTATCTCCTCTCTAAGAGACACGTGACAAATGTGAACCGGACGATTGTGCAGGCAAGCAACTAAAATAGCTGCAGCACATGTTTTGCTTTCCGCGTGAACGCATAAAGGAACATTTTGTGGCCAATGCTCAAAATGCTGAAAATATAGTACAAAATATTAGCTTAAAATACACAAGTAGATCTAACGTTCATTAGAAAACGCTTCTATACACGTCCTGTGTACTACAACTAATTATTATTATTGGCATAATAAACATAATCACAAAGACCATGAAATTCCCGTCTAATTTAATTAATCCCGCACACTTAACGTACAATGGCAAATTAGACCCTGTATGTAAATAATAGATTTGCGGGGAGAAAATTACTAAAAGAATATACCTTGGACCAAGCTGTTATATCATTCATTTTAAGAGTGGTAAATGTATCATTCAAGTATAACTTTAAACCAGCCACTAGGGAAGATAAGTCTGGAATGTCAGCAAAATTTGTTTCCGTTCCTCCCATGAACAAAGCGTAGTCACACCGTGCATTTTTCTTGGCGATCTGTTGTAGATTAGGGATTACAAAATTAATATTGTTACTCAAACTCAACACGTACGAAGTAACCAGAATATATGTAATGATAAAGACAAACGAATGGAAGATGACATTTATGTGGTGAACCACAAAGGAAGAGTAAATTACCTCTTTAACCATTGTCAGAGTAGCTTTGTCAGTAACAGCGGGATTTGTATTGGGCATGACACAAACCATTGTGATTCCTCCTGCAAGAGCAGCAGCCGTCCCCGTAGCGAAATCTTCTTTGTGAGAAGCTCCTGGTTCACGAAGATGAACGTGAACGTCGATTAAGCCTGGAATTTGGATCGTGGTTCGCGATGTAATGCAATCAATGTGGGGTTTGACCCTGGGCGGGTTTCTACCGATCCGTAAAATAGCCTACGAACAAAATTGTAGTAAAATCAAGCTGCCCGCCATTGGTTTTTGAAATTATGGCCAAAGTTATATGCTTGACTTTGTCGAACTTGAAAATGGTTATTCAATTTTGAATTAAAATGAACATACTTCAGTGGTTGTTTTCATAAATTACAATTAATTGTAAAAATGTATATATGGTAGTTGATAATTATTTATAGGTCTATTCAAAAATGATCAACATGTATAATTACGTAAATTCATAATGCTTAAACGGTTTATAGCCAGTTGTTCATCTGCAGTAAATGATCGTAAAAGAAAGATAAGGGTGATAAAGTTAAAAGTAGAACTTTTATGGAAAGAACGACGCCTACCTCCACCAACAATTTCGCACATTTCACATCAGTGACAAGAGGCACCGAGTAGTCCACAGCCAAGCGTCGAGTACGGTATCCATGGGTAAGGAATGCTGAAACGCGACGAGCTCCTCCCGATCTCATAGGAAGGTTGATAACTAATTCCAGGTGACGCTTTGCTAGAGATGCCGTCAAATCCATCAGTTGTCCATGATCGTCCTCTTCTCCGCCAACATTCTCGAATGTCCATTCAACGGGTTCAACCTTAAAGGGATATACATATTATAGTACGTCGGTTTAATCTATTTAAGCGTGCAATAATCCAGCACAATCGGTACAGAACACTACAAACAGAATGTCGTCATAGAAAATATAAACTTGAGGTATTTGACGACATTTCATCGTGGGAACGATGAATGATTGGATTACCTGTAATTAGCCCGAGATAAAAGATGAACAACATCGGTACTCACAATAATATTTTTAAATACAAATACTATTCGACGCAATTTTATTTCATATGTATTTATAGATAATATGTATTTATAGATAAGATAGTAAGAATTTTTTGCAGTTTCACTCAGGTTTAGTCTCACCATCAATTCAGTATGGGATGGTTCTCTCAACTTAACAAACCTCGCATATACCAGAAACGGTGTGTGTACTAAACACATGCAGGCGAAATCAAAATGGGTAATTGTCAATCAGGAAAAAGTGTTGTACAATCCGTTCCGGTGACCTTACCAAAAGGAAAAACAAGCCCGGAACATGCAAGTGACTCAGACGACGAAGGACACAGCTTGTTTAGCAGCTTGAAAAATAAAGAAGAGCTCACAAGTTACGTTGATCGATTTCAAGAAATTAATTTCAGACGACTGCACGAATGTTTCAAAAATGACAAAGAGCTCTTCATCTTAAATCAGCTTCTAATGAGCATCCAGTTTTTCCAAAACTTCGACAAGTAAGAAATTTATTTTATATTATTATTATATTTATTATAAATTAATTTATATTTTCAACTGTCTTTCTAAGTTATTCACCGTTTCGGTGACGGTAGGTGTACCGCACAGCTATTAGTTTAGTTTAGTTAAGTTACAATTTTCTATCAAATTTATAGGAATACTGGTTGTAGCAAATTGTATTTATTACAAAATTACAAAATAGCAAAATGTATATTGTTTTATGATGAGAGTGCTATTCTATAACTTAACAGGTCATTACTAGAAGGCCAGGAGTTTAAGAGGGCAAAGGAGCTAGAGGTAAACGAAAAATTGTCGAAGATGAAACAAGATGGTGTTCTCCCTGGTGAAAGGCGCTTGACATTAATGCACGGGATGGGGGAAATATTAGCCAATAATTTTATTTACAGCTCCAAAACTTCCCTAGACGCTGATGGCTACAAAATCTATTCGTATGTCACATTCTGCGAAATACAACGGCGTAATTTGTGCTTTACACTTCTAGAAAAGGGTCCTCTTTATTTTCAGAAGAAAGAAATTAAGGCCAAGCACATTCCTTTGCGAAGGAATTCTACCCCTGGACTTTTACTTAAATTATGAAAATTATGAGCTTTACTCGGAAAGAGAGTGGGAAAGCTTAGGGGAAGATACTTATTTCTCTCCAACTGACGCGCAACTATTTCGGTTTTGCATGGAGGAACCCGATGAAAGAAACCGAAGTAAGTTTTAAAGTAACAACAATTTTTTAAAACAACTATTATTCAAAATGGCGACGATTTTCACCAAACTAGCGCTGCATTTGCATTGAACGAACAGAATATTGAAGTGAGAGCTGACTATAAAAATTGAACTGAATTGGTCCGAATCTGTACTATTACTATAAAAGATGTACTATTACTATTTTTTCTGATTTGACGCAGTACCAAGAGGATACGTACGTTTATTGAACGAATCAAAAGAAAAGCCATATTCGGGTTCCACAACAAAAAACTCAAGTCTAACATATGAATACAGCAATACCAGTGACATCTACATGGACCAAATGTCAGAAACGAAATCCAGTTATGCATCCTCTTTAGTTTCAGAGGAAGAAGACACCACTATAAATATTAGAGCGAGGGAAAGGCTTGGAAACAATTCTACCGAGGATTTATCACACATTCAGTGATACAAAAATAATTGCTATCGTAAAGTTTCCCATCAAAACAAATATTGACTGAAATGATAATTAAGAGTGAAAATATGAACAGGTTATCGACGCCAGGCTTACGATACGATGATTCCATGAACTGGAGTAACGGAAATCAACCAGGGTCAACCAACCGCCTTGAAATAAACAATTCATTATTTCCACGCAAGCACGTAATCACTTTACTTTCTAGATCCTCAACACTTGAATAAAACTACAAATCATAAAATTGATTGAAATACGACAACAATGAACATTTGTTCACAATACGCTAATTTATGAACTGTTAGGAATCAGAAACTAATCCCACAATTCTGATTGAGGAACCTCCCACATCTTCCTTCGATCGACTACAAGATGAACTAAGTTATAAATTACAGGATCTAAGGAGTTCTAACTCGAATGGACTACTACGTCCAACATGGACCCCAACGTAAGACGGGTTACTTTTAATAATATTTATTACATGTATCTACAGAATTCGGAAAATTACGGAAATTAACAATGCGTCCGTTATTGCAAACATTAGTATGCAGAAAAAATTAAAAACCAAGCAATCATACAAGACAAATTCTGATGACGATTTGTCAGATCAATTTCTGCCGACCGTTCCGCGTTTACCATCAACAGGGTAAGTGCAAGTACTGAAAATTATTTAAATATCAAGTGGTCGTTCCTACATATACTGCGAACATATTTGATAGTAAATCTGAATTGAATTTTAGGAGTGTGAGATCGAGTAATTCTGTAGGCTTTAGTGCGGGTATACGACGGCGGCCCATGGAGCTAAAGCTGCTCTCGCAATATCATAGGAAAGAAAAATTGGACCTATCGATGTACCCTTACCCCGAGATATCCCCCGAATGCTTGATACAAGTAAAAATAGAACGAGAGGATAGTTCCGAAAATGAATCAGATGATTCTGGAGCCTCCTATGAAACTAAACAATCAAGTCTCTCTTCTGAACCGTGTTACACAATCAAATCATTCCTGGATTCTTCCCAATTTTCAGCACTCGCATGTAGTGATTTCAATTTGATAGGAGTTGATATAGGAATTAATTGGAATAAGCTTCAAGAAGCTCAGGTTCTGGGTACTACAATTCGGATTCCAGTGGACCACAAACATTCGATCAATAAGGACAAAGAATTTCGAATTTTACATACGTTCACACCTGTGTTACATTCCAAGCTGTGGCCCCAAAAATCCTTATTTTGGTTTAGGCAAAGACTTTTACGCAGCAAATACTCTTCGGAAAAAGGAAACCAATCCGTTATTCCGGATGAAATGATGTGGCCAAGTCGATTTCAAGTAGAAAACATTGAAAGTTTTGGCTGTGACGCTATTCCTCATGGGTTTCATTCCGTCGATTTCTTCAATACCCAACAAGCAATGGAATGGCAACTAAATTTCTCTCAAGGCGAAAACCTTTTGTTAAATTCTTTTAAAAATGTTCACTGGAGAGCATATATTATGTGTGCAATTCTATTTCGAGCATATGTATTTCCTATGGGACCCATGGGCATTGGTCTTGAACATATTCGTAATATTATTTACCAGATGTGTGAACATGACTACGTATACTGGGATTATGAAGACGGTGGGGTTCATCTCAAATCCATTTTTGGTCGGCTATATGATAGTTTGGGGAAACGCCAGATGCCTAATTTTTTTGTTCAACGTTATGATATGCTAAAAAGTTCAGCTCCCGAAAATACACGCAAAGTTCAAGCTTATCTCAATATCATTCGGGAAAATCCGATTGTTTTCTGCATTTATTCTTTGAAGAATCTGAAATGTTTGCAAGACACCTTTTATCCGGAACTGGACTTAAAGAACCTATATAGACTTATTACGGCGCCTAGTACAGAACTACTACTCATTGTATGGTGATAACACTCGATACAATCAGCCTATTAACCCTAATTTACTGCATCATAGGGTTTTTCACCATGTAATAAAATATATTTTGACGTAACTACAGGCAAACCCTTACCTGAGACTCACGGTCCAGCCATTAGACACAAACAACAATACAACTTCAAAGAGGGACCATAAAAAAAATTTACATGAGAAACAAAGGGTAAGTATTACTCTGATTATGTATTTGTAAATACACCAGCAGATCTCAGCGCACCCTAAATGCCCCCACCACTCCTCCCGCACCTCTCCCACGCTTTTTTCACCTATTGGACAAGCATCCTGTTCTAGCGCAGTTCAATAATAATGACTGATCCTCGAACTCTAGCAGTATCAAGATAAAGTATAATGTGACAATTCGAAAACTATAAACCAGAAATAAAATGTTTATGTTCCAGTTGGAATCCAATTTCGACGTCGTCAATACCCAAGGGTCTGATAGGCAACGGGATAAAATGATACGAAAATACAACCGCTATCTTGACAAACAAAGAAAGGCACAACACGATAAAATCAAGGCGGAAAATGAACTAAAAACAACGATTCCGGAGAAAGAGCGACGCAATTCCATCGATTTGGATACCCCAGTAGTTAGCAAATTCACGAATAGAAGAATGGTCATGATAATAGAACTCTTTCTTCAACATTTCTTGAAAATGGCAGAGAAAGCCATCACTTTCCGTTCCTACGCTGAAGCTACGATGTACACTCTACACGTTCAAAATCTATGCAGACTAATGAAAGGAATACGACTAGAATCCACGCACATGGAAATGACGACAATCAATTCATACATGGTAAAATAGCACAGGCTTTACACAGCTGAGATTTTCGAACTCAATAATTAGAGTATTAGTTTATCAAGCAAGGCAATTTAGCAGACTATTTGTTCACAATGCCTCTTATTTATTTTCGAGAATTCAAAAATGCGGCTGCAAAAATCAGCTCTATAATCTCAAGCCTGCTTAACCTGAATCATTTATAAAGATATCGTATTTATGATCACTACTATTTTGTTAATTCTAGAGGCAGGCAGACCAAATAAAAACGAAGCTTGGTGCGAAGACGGCGGAGTATGTGAAATGCAAACTATCTCATTTAGACCTGCCAGATGAAACTTCAGCCATGTTCTTAAATCAGTCTACGCACTCTGCCGCCGAAACCCTGTCATCCAATTTTCTACTGTCATCGCGTACCACCTTAACAGTTCCGGTAAAGCACTACATGCCAAAGAAAGACATATCTGGAATAGGTATGAGTCTCCATTTTCCAGCCTACGATTCAAACGTCTCGCAACCTAATTTTAACCCGGATTTTGATGGAGCCCAACTTTTTCGACTGGAAAATTTAGCTAGACATAGACGTATGAACATAAGGTACATACAATCAGATAACCGGAGCGACGTTAAACCAGCCAGTGCGAATGTAAACACTCACCACCAACTCAAACCTGATTCAGCTGCAAGATATTATTTTTCACCTTGATTTTATATTGGTCGTGTTTCAACTACCCCAATAAACTGCACAAGGAGTACAACCTTGTCATGCTATTAACAATTAACACTACAATTCAAAAGGATCGATAACATAGTACATAACTATACAGTTTAGCACAATTTTAATTTGCATTTGTTCAAAACTTACCAAAAAAGCAACAGTTTGTAAATTCACAAATACGTTGTCTTACCGCAACTCCATGTTCCATGTAAAAGTCCGCTGTGCCCATACTTCCGTACAACTTGAATCCCATTCGCTGTAACGTTCTCACGCAGTGTTCCAATTCAGCTTTATGCTAAATAATAGATAATATAATACTAGAAAACGACGTCTTAAATAACGGGTTTAAAAAACAATGCCTCATTTTCGTGCAGTAAGTACCTTGTAGGTGCCAACAGACAAAAGAATCGATTTCTGGGGTATCTGAAACCCTGTGCTAATCATCGCTTTTAGGTAGGCTTCGTAGCGATTTTCTCCAAAACATGCTACTTCTCCGGTGGATGCCATTTCAACCCCCAGCATAACATCAGCGCCTGAAAAGCACAGCAATATTTATATATGAAACACGTAAATTTGATGTACATATGATATGCATATTAGTAGTGGCTTGTGATTAATTATTATCGGGACATTTACCTGCTAAACGAGAAAATGAAAACTGAGGAACTTTGACACCAACTCGTCCACATCCTTTAGTGATGTTGACTGGCTCCACTTTCAGCCCCACTATAACTTTCGTAGCAGTTGCAACAAAATCGTAGTCCAAAGTTTTAGATACAAACGGGAATGAGCGAGAAACTCGAACATTGCATTCGATAACATGAAGTGCGTTGTCCTGCAAGAAATGGCACAAAGAGTCCGTAGTACAACATCAAGGACAAAAATGTACGAAACTGAATGATTTAACAATGACAATCACCTACCTTAGCAATCAGTTGAATATTGAACGGACCAGTCACTTCTAGATTGCTAGCTATGGCATGGCAAATTGTCTTAATTTTTGACACCGTTTCTTGATTTAGATCCTGTGGAGGAGTCACTAAAGTTGCGTCCCCTGAATGCACTCCAGCATTTTCAACGTGTTCAGATATTGCCATGCAAATAATCTCTCCTTCCGAAGCAACAGCATCAATATCAATCTCCTATCATAAATACAGACATTCACGCGGTTAGTAGTTTTGAGTACCGTATGTGTAAAAATACATCTAATTATTACACTACCTTTGCTTCTGTTATGAACTTAGATATAACAACAGGCCGATCTTTGGTTAGTTCGCTACAAGATTCCAAGTATTTACGTAGGTCTTGGAGGCTGTGTGTAATTTTCATAGCTGCTCCACTCAGAACGTATGATGGGCGTACGAGGCACGGGAAACCAACCTCCTCGCAAAATTTCATAGCGGATTCTAAACTGGTCAGCTCCTTCCACCTAAACAAAGTTTGTCCGTAAAACTGTAGAAAAGGCATACATTGAGCATACTACCAGGACAAAATATAGCATGTTGTTACCTCGGCTGAGAAATTCCAACTTGATCTAACATACGCGAAAACTTAAACCGATTTTCAGCCTTATCAATGCATTCGGGGGAAGTTCCTAAGATTTTTGCTCCTTGATAATTGAGGTCCATAGCTATGTTATTTGGGAGCTGTCCTCCCATACTCAAAATCACACCTTCGGGGTCTTCCAGTTGATAGATATTCATAACAACCTGAAACAAGCCTCTTATTAGCTTTACAAATATTAAAGTAAGCACATAGAATAAGCATATCCACAGAAAATAAATTTCTACATACCTCAAAAGAGATTTCGTCAAAATAGAGTCTGTCACACATGTCGTAGTCGGTACTAACAGTTTCCGGATTGTAATTCACCATGATTGTCTTTTTCCCCAGCTTCCGGAGTTCTCTAATGCACCCAACAGCGCACCAATCAAATTCCACTGAACTTCCAATTCTATAGACGCCCGAACCTAAACAAAATCATGTACATATAAATATAAACTACTTGTTTTTGTCAATATCCGTCAAGTAATATCCTGAATACGTATATTATAGAACATACCAATAACCATAACGTGATTTCCAGGAAAATCAATATCATGAGACTCTGCATTATACGTTAAGTACAAATAGTTCGTTGATGCAGGCCACTCAGCTGCAACTGTATCAATTTGCTTGACAAACGGCACAATATCTACAAATTGTAACGAATTCACAATTAGATGATGTTTAAATTAATTAAATAAATAGAGTAGTCTACCGTAATTTTGACGAATATTTCGAATAGCCAACTCAGTGCTTTTAACGCTCGAAGCAATTTGTTTGTCAGAAAAGCCTAACTGCTTGGCAAGTAAAATAATGTCTTTGTCGAGGTGTTCAGGTGTGAGTCGTTCTAACGCAGTTTGAAATGCAACAATATTCTCCATTTTCTTCAAAAACCATCGATCGATTTTGGTAAGTTCATAAAGTTGTTCAATCGTATACCCAGCTTTAAGAGCTGCTGCTAGAACAAACATCCTCTGATCCGTAGGATACTGCAATTCCTGTATTATTTAAATTTAATACTTTATATGATCCCAGTCAGCATCAACAGTTTCTGTTTGGATCTGCACAAACCTCATCCACTACTGATTTAATGTTTGGATCAAAGCCCAGCACGTTTTCATCTGTCATTCTCAAAGCCTTTTGAAAAGTTTCCTCAAATTTCCGACCAATGGCCATGACTTCACCAACACTTTTCATGGAACTTCCAATCTAAAGTCATCAAGTTCAGAAGTTACTTCAATCAATGAATTAGATTTTAAAGACACGCTCCAGAAAAATCAACAAAAAATATACCTTAGTACTGACTCCAGAAAATTTTCTGAAATCCCAATGTGGGACTTTTACAACACAATAATCAAGGCTAGGTTCAAAACATGCTGTTGTACATCCAGTCACCGAATTTTTGAGCTCCACTAATGATTTCCCCAAAGCTAATTTAGCTGCCACGTACGCCAGTGGATACCCAGTCGCTTTACTGGCGAGAGCAGAACTCCTTGAAAGTCTGGCATTGACCTTCAAAATAATAAAAATAAAACTTTTTCGAAATGATACACGATATTTCCAGTTAACAAAGAAGCTGAAAGACCGTTTCCATGATTCAGCTAACAAGAGATACAGTAAATAATTGGAAGCTCTCACCTCAATTATATAGTATTGCTGAGATGTGGGACAAAGCGCATATTGAATATTGCATTCTCCGACAACATCAAGGTGCCGGATAACTTTCAATGCAGTACTTCGAAGCATAAAATACTCCTTATTACTTAATGTTTGACTTGGTGCCACTACAATTGACTCTCCAGTATGAATTCCCAAGGGATCCACATTTTCCATATTACATACCTAAATTACATTTACACTAAGCATTGCAATATTGCATGGTTACAAGATTTCAAGAATTAACATGACAATAATAACACGACTTACGGTAACGCAGTTATCATAAACATCTCGCACTACTTCATATTCAACTTCTTTCCAACCCTTTAGCGATTTGTCTATAATGAGCTGACTGGAACTGGCTAAAGCCTGACTGGCAAGACTTCGAAGCTCATCATTGTTGTTGGCAAATCCAGAACCCAAACCACCTAGACAATAAGCAGCTCGGGCTAAAACTGGATAACCTAGGGCTTCCGCAGCTTCAAGGGCCTGAGGGAAATAAAAATGATATTGTGATTCATAATGTCAATCAAATCAGACCATTGTGGCAGACAAGACATTTAATTTCTCAACCTCATCAACTGTAGAGGCAATCAAACTTGGTGCCACATATTCTTCAATTTCCGCAATCTTCTCCCCAAAAAGCTTTCTATCCTCCGAAATTATAATGGATTGAATTGATGTTCCCAAAACTCGTACGTTGTAATTTTTAAATACACCCCGTTTCTCAAGTTCGATTCCACAGTTAAGAGCAGTTTGACCGCCAAAAGTAAGCAGAACACCGTCCGGTCTCTCAGATTTTATTACCTGTGTAGCCCAAAGGGAATTAGCCATATTAAATATATTTAATTTTATATGATATTTTTTCGAGCTAGATAGTCTGACCTGCTCTACGTAGTCCGGTGTAATCGGCAAGAAATACACTTTGTCCGCTAGTCCTTTGGATGTTTGAACTGTTGCAATGTTGGGGTTAATCAAGACTGTGCTGATCTTCTCTTCCTGTAATGCTTTTATTGCCTGAGACCCTGAATAATCAAATTCCCCTGCTTGCCCAATAGATAAACCTCCGGAACCAAGTATCAAAACTTTGTTTGGAATCTGCCTGCTAAACTCAATTATTTCCGGTTTCGGTGATGCTAGTCTAATATGTGAAGTAATTGTATCTCCGATAGGTAGTTGAACCATAGCTGCTCCATTTTGACAGTAGTCCAAAAAAATATCAAAAAGAAATTCCAAATCTTCTGGGCCAGCATTATGTTCGGGGTGAAACTGGACACTAGGTTCCATAAACAGAATATAAAACATTATATGCAAATTAACTGAGAATTGAGCCACCTGGCAATACCAATGACTTGAACTAACCTGAAAAACGGTCGGGATGTGTGGACGATACCTTCATTTGTGCCGTCGTTGGCATTCGTGAATAGCGGCAGCCAGCCTGCTGGTAACTTGGCTGTGTCAACAGCAAAACCATGATTCTGAGATGTAATATAGCAGCGCCTTGTTGTTTCATGAATGCAGGGTTGATTATGACCGCGATGCCCGTACCTATTGGAACGTCCAAACAAATGTATTAATTGATTGTATGATTTTATAGTATTGATAGTAGCCAGTATAAGTTACAAACTTCATTTTGAATGTTTCACATCCTGCCGCAATAGACAAAAGCTGATGGCCAAGACATATCCCAAATATAGGCTTGGGGTTCGGGTCATTAATGACCTTTCTCAGATTACTAATGGTTTGTTGGCACATCTGAGGATCGCCAGGGCCGTTACTGATGAATAAACCATCAAAGACTTTGTCCGTAAAGTCATAATTCCAAGGAACAACTTCGACACACGCTTTGCTGTCCTTCAGTAGACACCTAAGTTGGTTATACTTCAATCCACAGTCTACAACACAGATCCTAGGGGACCCAGAACGGTTGTAAACTTGAGGTTCCTGCAAACAAACAACAATTCATAGACGCCAAGATAAACTATATTACTAATTTCTTCATTCCATATTCCATTATATTCACAGCTAAGGCGTTTGTAAATACATATATAAAAATACTGTTTCTTTTGTTTGGATGCCAAGATCAAGATTCAAATATAAGCCACGAACAAGGAGACTTCCTGAACCTGACTTTAAAACTTGACGAATGCCAAATCTAAAAATAATATTCTGATCAAGTACAGTATTTTGATCGAATGCAGTGTTTCCATACTATATTCAACTTCTTTTCTTGCAAATTACATAACGACTAACTTGAACCTATATATGTACGTTAGACGACAATTTTATCATCACAACATCACAAATAAGTAGTTCAAGGCGAAGGAAGATGAAGATGGTATTGGTGTGTTCACGTTTACCGTTCTTATTGACTTACTTTACACGATACATCTTGAACAAGGTTATTAAGGTTAGGGTCCTTGAAAGGTGGACTGACATCACTGCCCTCGACAATAATCTTCCCCAGTAAAGTCCCTGTGCGTCTGATATGCTTAGTGAGTTTGCGAGTGTCAATGCCATAAATCCCAGGTTTTCGCTGCTCACGCATCCACGTTGAAAGACACATAGATGAGTTCCAGTGGCTAGGAAAATCGCAAACTTCTCCGACGATTAAGCCCGTAGCCCAAATACAACGGGATTCAAAATACCTGCCAACATTAAAAGCCCCCTTAATACAAAATAAAACTTGCGCAATCCATTAGCAACGCATCCTTGTGGCTCAGAAAGTCAATGGAAACAATATTTCCTGTTTTTTGGTACTGTATGTTTCTCTGTATATACTTACTTAAACAAGCCATATTCATCCTTTGCTGCATCCGGAATCCCATAGTTGCCTATGAGTGGGTAAGTTAAGACTAAAATCTGGCCAAGGTAGGATGGATCAGTGAGAGATTCTGCATACCCGACCATTCCAGTTTGGAAAACTACACACATTCAACGTGTAACACGAAACAAAAGCATTTAGTTATTTATTGTTTTAGTGTTCCAATACTTATTGTATCGACGCAGCTTCATCTTTAAAAATCAACACATTATAATGCTATCCGATTTCTTTATCAACATCAATTTTAAAGTTTTTCTCTCTCTTTCACTCGCTTCAAAATGATACATAATGATATTAACTCTTCATGTGAGATTCTGTCAAATTCGTTGTAAGGTTGCATAATTTATTTTATCAAAATCCGCTTGCTTTAGTTATCAACATTGAAACAAAAGTCATGCATCCTCATTATCTTCAACATTTTGAAGTTTATACTTACAATTTACATACCACATAAGTATAGTTGTTCACTGGGAATGTGAAGTTGGGAAGAGCACTTGCATAACGGCAAACTTAGTTGTTTATAATTTGAAATAAAATAAATGTGGTATAGGGAAAAAGTGAAGCTATGTCGATAGTACTTACCAACTTCACCGGCGACTGAAACCGGTGCACCAAAGAGGAAACCGGGAAATTTGGTGCCATCTTCAAGCACAAGTGCACCCCGTATGATCTCACTCACCCCTACGTTGGACGGAGACAAAGCGTAGCACACCATGTTCTACGGTTCTACTCTTCTATACCGGAATCCGAAACAATGGCGTGGGCCGCAACGTTGAAAGGCGTAAGTGGAAACCTGCTAAGACGATCAACAATTAATACCAAATATAGTACTTCACTCTTCACACTGCAAGTTCAACTTAATTAACGAAAAGACGCAAGTTCAATTGAGAAAAATGTCCGAGTGATTTCTACTTTTATTGATTATCCTCCACGCTCATCACAAGCATTTTTTTCGAGAATCCAGACAGACAAAAAGAGGGTTTCATATTCATGACTAATCATGGGCCGAAGGTTTAGTTCAAAGTTTATGTCTGAAGAAAGTTCACGATAATTTTTTTCTTTTCCTATATTTACTGCGCTAAGTTATACGCAGTAAATATGTAAACTCATACTTTAATGTAATTTGTAGTAATTGTATTTTACGTGAAACCTGATATTACAACTACACGTTTTCATATACTGTAATAAAACGCCTGATAAGCGTTTTCAAAATGCTTTCTTGTAGTTTCTTCGGTCATATTATCCTTCAATAAACATTAAACATGAAACACAATCTCCGTTCTTACTAAACTTCGTCTGAGATAATATTTCGAAACCTTAAATGAAATAATACTGTTGACTGTGAAACAAACGCAGGCTGTGGGATGAGTATACCGTATACCTATATATGTATATACCGCCCGCAGGAATCTTGACTCCAAAGCCAATTGTTACGTCATGCTAATGGTAATTTCACATTAACACTTTTAAAAATAACCATTAAAAAACTATTCTGTATACACTTATAGGCAGTCACAAACTACGGGAAATAATTTTATTTAACCATATTTGGCAATCTAATAAAACTTGGAAACTACACTCAACGTCACAAAAACTGAATTCAGACTTGACAGGAAAGCAATAATAGCATTTTTAGTGAACAATTAAATACCCTGAACCCTTGGAGAGCGGGTGAAAGACGAGAGGTGTTGTGCTGGAATAATTCCAGCTCTACGGCTCTACTACTATACTATTCTATTTACTTTTCCAGAATTGTATGATTTGGTTATGGTGTTTTATGTATATAACATGTTTACTAATAATAACATGTAATCGCAAGTCATCTCCAGTGTGCAGTAGCGGTGTGAACTTGGACAACATTCCATTCAACCTTTAGGGGCTTTACGGGATACAAATAAGTCCTACCAAAACAATAGGTCTTGGATACGTCTTCGTCCCTTGTCCATCAAGTTTCAGTATAACTTTGGGGTTTAAGGTGCAATGTCAAGCAGTGTGAACAACTACTGCAATCCCTTTTTAAATGCACTATGTCTATAAGTAAGTATCCAAAGCACATTGCGTTTCGCATGCATAATACTTACATAAAATCTCTCACTGTTCTTATGTAAAACTAGCTGTTAAGCTGTGGCTATGAAATGAAAAATATCTTATACAATGTAATGGAGCAGTATAATTGTTCTATAGAACTGTGTCCTTAATTCTTAAGTAAGCACTAAAGTAAAGGTGATTGTTGGGGAAGTTTCTGTAAGTACATAAAGGTATGTATCTATAGATACATAACAGATTTTTAGAAAAGCAGGGGAGTAGTGTACTATCAGCTTGGGAGACAAAAAAGAATTTGTCTTCGAATGTATAAGCGATGCGACAGTTACAAACATGAGGGCGAAGGCAAATAGTTAAAACTAAAGGAATAAACTGAATAAAGAATACAAGTACTACTATGTGTATATGACAATTTATTCGTGTACATACGTGTATACTAAATAAATAATAATAATAATAACACTAAGTATATACTTAATATAGTTGTACTTAGACACTAAATTGACTACTAGTACAGTCAGAGCTGTTTGGTTATTTAGGATTAGTATTTAGTGTAATGTGATATAATGCAGATCCTTATATTTGAACATTTTAATTTTATGAATTATGAATATACATGTTTATGGTGTGATATTTGAGCTGAGTTGAGTAAGTTAGGATTATTATAACTTATAGCCTGGTTAGGCCTGGTGGAAACTGAAAGAAAATGTAAATTGTTTACATACAGTCTAAAGACACTCAACCCAACCATCATGAATCATGATTAAAGTTTACATAAAATAAAAGAGGATGCTTTTCAACTTTCCATTTACCCATTGAATTCGAATGATTGAATTGAAAAGCAGGACAATTAAGAGGTTTCGGTTTTCATGTGTCCGGCTGAGCTGACTAATAGTATTTTAAAACGTGTGTCGACAAGGCAAGGACTAATCGTAATCGTAAGGGCAAGTGCATTTCTACTTATACAATACACATATGTATGTGTGGGCGGACAAGTGGGTAAAGTTGTACTAGAGTTATAAATAAATAGAAAATTAGAGAGGAGAGCATAAGTATTTATTTCTAAAATTAGTTTGTGCATTGGGAATTGGCATTGTGCATTGCATTGTACGATTGCATGGGTAAGGTAAATGTGTAAGGTCGAGTGTCGGGACAGTGAGGGTGTCGGGCTGTCGGGTGTCGGGTGACGGGTTTCGGGTCGGAGAGAGCGCTTTGCACTACACCTACCGCCGCCCTGTCCAAGCATTTTTCCAACGTATTCGTCACATATAGTTTACATTGTGTATTAATATCCTATTCTGTTTTTATTCTACGTTTCACGTTTCTACGCCTATGCCTCTGACTCTGACCATGACCAGGAAGGAAGAAGGAATATGAAGGAAAAGGATAAAGATATTTTAAAAGGAAGAGAAGGACAGGACTTATATATACAGCAGGACTAGCAGGAGCAAGGACAGGAATTTCAATTAATAGTTAGAGGAGTAATTTTCCCGCGTCAATAGTATTTGCGCAGTACTCAGTACTGAGAATGAGAATGAGTTTGCCGAGCCGGAGTCAAATCCTTCACCATTGCGTGACGCATGGATTCTTCACTGCTTTTATCATATTCTTATTCTTCATTCTCATCCACTCATCCTCGTATTCCAATCGTCTATGGTCTATCGTCTTCTTCCTCAATTCCAATTCCTTATATCCTCTCTTATCTTCAACTTCAATCCTCGTATTCCTCATAATCCTCATTCTCATATCCTTATCGTCACTTCGTCAATTCGTCACTGAAATTTTAGTCTCGTACTCAATCTAGTCTTGTCTTGTATTCGTATATTTCCTTTTATCATATATCGTATTGTATTGTGTGCGGAAAGCGGAATTTCTTATTTAAAAGGTTTTCACAGGCATAATTCTTCCATCACATTACGGTTCATCTATTTCTTCAATAACATTCTGAATCGGCGATGACCGGGAGCAGGTCAAGTAATGATCAAAATGAGCAAAGGTCGAATGTGGTGGGTAACGACGGTGGTGAGGACTCAGAGGACGAGAGTGAAATATTAGAAGAGAGTCCCTGTGGTCGGTGGGCTAAAAGGAAAGAAGAGGTGGATCAAAGAGATGTTCCTGGAATCGATTGTGCTTATTTGGCCATGGACACGGAGGAAGGTGTGGAAGTTGTATGGAACGAGGTTAGATTTTCCGAGCGCAAAAACCTCAAAGCCCAGGAAGAGAAAATTCGCCAAGTCTTTGACAATTTAACGCAGTTAGAACACCCTAATATTGTCAAGTTTCACAAGTATTGGATGGAAACACAAACCGATAAACCTCGAGTTGTCTTCATCACAGAATACATGTCATCAGGGTCTCTAAAACAGTTTTTGAAGAGAACGAAGAAAAATGCAAAAAAACTACCTTTACCAGCTTGGAAAAGATGGTGCACACAGATTCTATCTGCTCTAAGTTATTTGCATTCCTACGCGCCATCGATAATTCATGGGAATTTAACATGTGATACCATTTTCATTCAGCACAATGGGTTGGTCAAGATTGGTTCAGGTCAGTGGCTTAAACATTTTTCATTAAGAGCTAAGCAAGGTACATAAATAGTTTGAGGATTGAATTTTCAGTTGTTGTCTGACACTGTTTTGTTAACGTGTTTTCTTTAAAAGCTCTGTACAATCAACATGTATTGAAATCGTGGATCATAACCCCCATGGGCGGGATTTTTTATTACTTCCGACCTAAAATAATGTTGGTTTATATTTTGATACAGTGGCCCCTGACGCCATTCATCATCACGTCAAATCTTGCCGTGACAACATGAAAAATCTTCACTTTGTTGCTCCGGAATATGGAAAATATTCCCCATACACCTCTGCTGTTGATATATATTCCTTTGGAATGTGCGCCTTGGAAATGGCCGCCCTTGAGATTCAAGGTAATGGTGATTCGGGAAACATGGTTACGGAAGACCATATAAATCGGACAATCGAATCACTAGAAGTTCAAGAAGAGCCTCCTATGATGAACGATTTTATTCGTAAATGCCTCCAGCATGACCCTGGGAAACGACCCACAGCACATGAGCTCTTGTTCCATCCTGTCTTGTTTGAAGTACCATCATTGAAATTATTATCAGCGCATGCCTTGGTTAATTCGGCCGCAAATATTTCGGAAACGATTACAGATGAAGTCTTACATAGACACTATGGTCCTGAAATTGTTGTGGCTGAAATTAAGCATCCTCAGAATATCGTATCAGACACTGAACATTCTGCTTCTACTCTTCAGTTTCGTATGTCCGATGTTCCTGTTGCAGAAAAATTGGAAAAATTCGTTGAGGACGTAAAGTTCGGAATTTATCCACTGACGTGCTTTGAGCTTCCCAGGCCACCGTTGCCACCCAGGCAGCAAGCTTCTACCCCTGAAGTAATAGATAGTGTGAAATCTGCCAGTCCTGAACCTGTGGACTTGGAAAATAGACGCGTCGTCAATATGATGTGTAACGTAAAGGCGATTGAAGAAGGACCAGGATTACTTATGACAATTCTGGTCAGAATGGACGATAAGATGAACCGTCAGTTATCCTGTGTTGTTAGTGAGACTGATACTGCCTTCGAGTTAGCCGGCGAACTAGTTTTCTATGGATTCATTCATGAGGCTGATCGTGATAAATTGGCTAATTTGATTGAAGAATCCCTTTACAACAGACTGAGTGGAACCCAGAGGTTATCACCGAACAATCTAAATCTCACACTGCCGACACCAGCATCTGTGTCCCACAGTGGAGTAAATGCCCATGAAAACGGGTCCGTTCTGTACCCCGTGGCCATCAACGCTCCCATCCCAGTAAATTCAGTTAGCTAGTAAAAGTTGGATGGAGCTCAGAATATTTGACGACGATTCAGTCTTGTTCTTGTTCCTATTATTGAGAAGGGTGTTGAAGATCATCTTTATTATCCCTACATAACCCTCGCCTTCCATGAATTATTGGTCATCAGGCATGAAGGTCTTAAACACCGTCGAACTTTACCGTTTGTAGGCTTTGTGGTGCGATCCCGCAATGAGGATGACTTGCAAATTTATGTATAAACTATGTTGAAGGTAATAATAATTATATAAAGTTTTGATCGTGTTACGATGCTTCAAATACTTCCCAAAAGGTTGCCAGTTCCGTTCAAGTTTGTCGCTGTAATGTACGAGTTCAAGTACAAGAAATCAAGATGAATGCTTACCAATTATTTGTGAATATTCCACTGACTGAAGATATTATAAATAAATAAATACCTTATTTATGTTACAAGCGCGTTGGGGAAAGAATATAAGGAAAGGAAGTATATACACGTTGTATTCTTTTTATTGTCCATACAACATGAGCAAACATAAAAATATTTTTGTGTAAAGTAACGTGCATCATCTCTGTTAAGACATGAGGCAATAATAATAAACGTAAGTATCAAGTATAGTAAGGTTTGATATGGGGTGAAAGCTGAGTAAATACAAGGTTACAGTTGCAAGATATTTTTCGTTTTTGTTAATTTTGATACACTTGGATAGGCCGGCGACCTTGCAACTGGCCAGGTCTCGCGGTTAGTATACCTCCAAGCTTTTGCTGGCTGCTTGGGCCTCCGATAACTTCTTCATCTTCTTCTGGCTCATCCTTTTTGTTGGGATCGCAGGGGTTTCCTTGTTGGTACTCGTATTCTCGTTTGTTGCCATCAGGATCGACGTAACCGTACTTACCACGTACCACGCAGTCGGCTCCCAGAGTCTCTTCCTTGAAAGTTCCATCCTCGTTCTCGTATCCCCAAGTTATGGAACCATCTGGATTGTTTCTCATGAAACGATTAATGGTCTGGACTGGGGGCGGAGTGGAAACACGATTCTTCAATCGAGAGTCCTGGCCCGTTGGTCTCCCTGTAGGCTGTCGAGCCTGCAACTGTGGTTGAGGAGTAACTTGGACCGACGGAATGACTCTTTGCTGAACCGGTCTTCTAATTTGCTGAGGAGTTGGCTGTAAAGAATGTTTAATTATTAAAAACGTGGTCCAAAATTGAGTTACAACGAGGTTCTAACTTCTAAACACGGATGATTACCTGAGGTTGGATAGCTTGCTGAGGTACGACGAATCGTTGAGCGCCGGGTCCTGGTTGTTGATTGATTAGAATAGATTGAGGGTTGATCCTTCCTGGTTGCACCCTTTGTATTTGTGGTCTAGGACTAGGCGATTGAATTTGTTTGGGCGCAGGTGCTGCGGCGGGTTCGTCTTCGTATTCCTCTTCGTCATATTCTTCTTCTTCCTGTACGGAGGGTGACTTGAGAACAATAGGCTGTTGCCTGTTAATTGGAGCTACCGTGCCAGGAAATGGTTGTAACGCAAAGGGTCTAGCTTGTGTGGCCGGTACTGTAGACAGCAGTTGGGCTTGCGGAGGGAAATTCTGCGGAATTCTGCCTCTAGACACTTGTTGTATTGGTGATGGTGATGGCTGTAATAATTGTGGCTGCGGTGGTGGACCGAAAGCTAATTGTTGAGTATAAATTGGTCCTCCCTGAACTGAATTTAACGCAACAGGGCGTGGGCCGCCACCCCCTAATTGGACCGATCTCTGTGGTTGTGGGGCACCCAAGCAAGGGTGGACTAGGAAGGAGCATGATAGGCACACCTAGATTTACATATTTCAAAAATATAAGACACGTAACAATAGCAATTATTAATGATTAGGCAATCATCACAAAGCAGCAGACGTCTCGTAAATATATAAATGTGCAGTTCATATAGCGTACGAATAAGAGTCGTACATGCCATAATTATTCTGTGAAGCGGGCATACCTCATTCGAAAATAGGAAAGGCATAATTACCAATGTTTTGGGAACAATGAGGTGCACGAGAATAAGGAACAGTATTGCAAGTTACATCATTCAATGGATTATAACAGTCACATCTTGATCATTATAAAAAGCACGATTGTGTTTGTAGCGGAGTATGCCATATCAATATAATGCTATATGAAGTGAAAAGATTTACCTCAACAATTTGATCTGTACCTTATCACTTATCTTCTGTACATATTCATTATGTTGAGTACTACGTAACGTACAATGGCATGCAAAATAAAATGAGTCCAGGATTTTTCAAGAATGCGCGTGCATTTAACGTATAAGTAACTCGATTATGGGACTGTGTTGTATACTACTTTCATTTCTATTTTGCTCAACTGGCAATCTCGTCGCTCTGGGATGTAAACGTTTGTTTACATCAACTTGTTCACGTAAGTACCTAATCCTAAGCATGCATGTATAGCACATGGTGTAACTGGCCATATGTGCATAATTCACTCACTCTTTCACTCGACTTATCAGTCATTCCGTACTTGTGCACACATGAACGATTTCGGCAATATTAGCAAAATAGTTATTGTTTATTGACTCGTAATTTCCCTTTCTTTGCCGTTGTTTATAGCTAGTTTATATTCACGTGTTTTTTAAAATATCCGAAAGAGAGATCATTATCATCGACACCAAAACTGATGAAGTTAAAAGAATTTTCTTATTCAAGTATTACCGTCGCTTTCATTATATATACATATAGACTCGAAATTCAATTGACGCGAACTCACAATCAGGAGAGCAATAAAAATCCTCATTCAATATCTTTACATTCTCTACCTTCACTGCAACTCTTTGTAATCTTATTGTGATTATATATTAGGTATACTTATATAATACGTATATTGATATTTGCCACGTAAGTAACTACGACTGGCCTGCATCAGATCATCAGATCCGCTTGCAGGATAAGTGCACGTTCAACTCGTCACCCACATCTGATTGTGATCTTCCGATTCCGTGTTAATCGTGTACAATTTCACCCGATTGTAAGAGTTTATTGCTACATCGATTTAATAAAACCAGTATAATAATAATTATAAACATTGAGCATCTTAATGACATCAGTATAATTATTATCATAAATATTGTGTGTTGCTGTTTCATCTGCTTACTGTAAGCAATTCAAGTGTTTACCGAAATGCGAATTTTATCGTTTCGTTACATTTGTAATTTCATGTTGATTTAACGTACCATGATAGCCAATTTTACAGCATCACTCACGTGCCCGTGACTAAAGAAGTCGGCATTAATATGATTCTTCCGTAATAAAATGCTACTTAGTGTAACTTGCAAGATATGGGGGTACATGTGAGAAGAATCAAAATGGCTGATTAGTTTTCCTTTCAGGCTTGAATGAAATTCGCAATCAAACACCGCAGCATACTGGGAAAAGCTATAAAGTTGAGTTATCATTGAAGTAATAAAACTGATTTTTACGCAACATATATAATCTAAAAATAAAATTGGGCATTGTAGTCCAAGTGGTAAGACGAAATTGCATAGTCAAAGTTATGTAATAGATACGAGGATTAAATCATCCATAAAGCCTACTCACACAGAAAGCCAATCCATGATATTGCGAATACTCATAGTTTTTGTTTTTGCTCTGAATCTTTATACGTTACAACGTGCGTTTGTCGTCATTCATGCAAATGTCCTTATGCAGCTGTGCTTACATTATACTCTTTTGAATTAAGGTCCCCACACTGCATTAGTCTCCATCTCTATCTCTACCACCACCACAATTGCAATTTGCACAAGATATGCATAAGTAACAGCATCTAAGATATGCATATGTATATACTTGCTCCTTATGCATTTTCCTTTCCTTTCCTTCTTGTCTTTAATGTTTTATTACGATTACGACAGGTAGTTGCATACTTGATTGTTAATTTAATCCTTTGCAAGGCTGTATTACTTTACATGTTCGAATTATAACATGCGTGTCACTATATTTGTGCCCCTTTTGCCTGGAATATTGTTGCAATTTTAATGCCACATCTTTGAAAATTCAAGGAATGGAAATGCTGAAATTTTACAAAGTAGGAGAGTTCTCGTGTTGCAAAGCCAGGTACGCAAATAACTTTAAGAAAAATATCTAGGTGTGAGAAATAAGCATGCTCTGGATAACAAGTAAGTGTACTAAATGAAGAAATGAACTGGAACCCGCAGTGGTGACTTAGTTTAGCGTCATCATCGAGCACAAGGATTCAATAGGTTTAATATGCAGGCTTGTACCCGTTTATATTGCGCTTGTGTTCGTTGATTGCAGTAAACATTTTTTCACGCAACGGTACTCTTTGTAAGCCTGCGGTCCTCTCCTTTTCCTCCGCCTGTCTTTCAGACGCTATACACACTGCATCTGCAGTTTTATCTCGGGTTGCAGTTGCAAGTGCACACTAAATAATAGCCACTTGCCCATACATTCCAGACGTTAAGGATTATAGTACATATAGAAACATCGATGTTAAAGCAAGTTCGTATGTAGATTTACCTCAAACAAGAACTCTGAATTTGCTTCTCTACAGCACCCTCATGAATTTTTACTGAATCACACAAATGAGTGAGATTGATACATAGTTTGTTTCAAATTGTACGTGCTATTTTAGAACATTTCTTCAATTTCATGTCTCCCCACCCGGAGCTAAATAAATAATATTAAAAATTTCACAGCTTCACCACGAATTTATGAAAACATCTCAAAGAATAGATTTTTCTTGGCAATATCATGTTTCCTTCTACGCTTTTGAGGAAATCAAAGAAACAGACAAAGGATGTGACTTATAAAGTTTACTTTAGAAATTCTCCTTCCTTTCATAAAATATATGCATAACAAAAGAATCCTCAAAAAATTGAAAGCTTGAATTCTAAAGATGTTGAGATTTGAGAATACAGCAAAATAAAAATGGATGTTGTATTTCCCAGCAACGACATAATAAAATCATAATTGTGTATAAAACGAAAATCAGAGTTTATGTGGAGGGTTGTTGTAGCCATTCAGCCTCACGAAGAGAAGAAATGTTTTGGAGAATAATATTTTGCACTTCTATACATTTGTAGGAGTGTTGGAGAAATAAGAAATACCAGAGGTCCATGTCATGAAAGACGTAAAGTGATAAAGACGAGGAAAATACATAGGAATCGAAAGTTAGAACATGTTCGCTTCTGTCTGGGCTAGCTCGAAAATGAGGCTTTGAAAGATAAGATTTAATAGAGTTTATTGACTCACTTGTCAATGTTGTCAGCAATGATTGAAAAGAAAGTCATGAGCGCCTGCACATCACACATCTGTATCAAATGCACGCACTCATTTGTTAAAAGGCGAAGTTGAAGGTACGTTATTGTGAGGAAGGATCAGTGAATAAACCTACAGAAGCTCACTGAAATGTCACTACAGTCCTATACAAGTTATTGGGCATAATGGTTAACTTACATATGTGTATCGAAAATCTCATTATAGTCCATTTCTGAGGATCGTCAACGTAAAATTATGAGAGCCGCGCTCATAATCTTCCGTCAATAACAAGAGAATAAATATTTTAAAGAGTGAAACAATCGTTGTCTAAGCTGTTAAACGATTCACAGCTACATGACATAAACATATCTAATCGTAAGTACAATGTGTGTACCGATACCCATCACTGTAGTCAATCCTCTGACTTTTCCTTCAACTCTGCTTTCCTAAAACACTTACATTTTCTTGGGCGACTACAGGTCTTGTTGTTTATTTTACGTATTTACAAATAATGTAGTCGTAAGCACTTATTAAGTCACATACAAGACAAGATTATGCTAATAAGTTTGGTTGAGCCATTGAAAACTACATGAAAGCATAGGGTTTGTACATAAATGTGCGTATGTTGTACTGCTTCTAATAATGCTAATATTAATACTGAGATATCCTGCACACAAATACAATCTCAAAACAGAAACGGTTCACTGTTCACTTGACGTATACTATACGGTACTATACCATATGAAGGAACTAGTTTTTCTCATGATTATGACGATGCTTTTAACTTACACTAGAAGTACTCACATGGACCAACTTGTTCGTATGGGATTAATTACTTTCAATTTCTATGTAAGAGATGTAACTAATGCTTAGCCTGAAACAACATTAAACAGTTGCCACGTAAGTTTTGAAGGTAATAAAATAACCATATGACCACCATATATGTTAATGAAATGCTTGAAAAGACGTAATTAATAAATTAATGAAAAAATTATCGATTTTTAATAATAAAGTTGCAATGAATGTTAGTCATTATCTTAACCTATCCATTAAGAATAATGGCAAACGTTACTTTCTAATCTTGTCAACAATCTAGACAATATATTCTCACTGGTTTTTCTTATGTTGCCGAAATAAGATGCGCTTTGCGATATTGTGATTGTATAGCTTGTAAATACAGCAATAAACAAGAAATACCGGCCTGCGGCCTACTTGCTACAGTTTTCACTCACGACTCGCTCCATCACAAAATATAACCTTACTGACAACGACAAGCAACACAATGACGCTGCATGGTATATGTAACTGTTCATTATGTATGCTCAAGTCTTCTACTATATATATAATTATTACTACTATCACTCTTCTTTTTATTTCCAGCCCATCAGGTGATACGGTTTGTTAGTACATGTGTATCACTAATATAGTTAATTACATATACAATATGTAAATTAAATTACGTAGATCCAAAAACTAAACGTTAGTGCATGAATCAAAAATGTTTTACTTACCACCACAATGTGTGCAATCATGATTGGGAATTTCGGTGCCATTTCAGCAGTAATATGATAAGTATAATCTAAAACTGGTAAAACTCCGGCTCTGCAAAGCGGGAGCACAGTTAAAATCTTAAAATTCACTGAGAAGAGTAAGAGGCACTGGTGTAGGAAAGGACGAAATGGTTAAGAAAACAATAATGGGAAATTGAACGAAATTATTTGAATGCGGTAACTTTTTGTCGTCCCTCCGTGGCTAGACTTGTTTGGTGTAACGCTGAAGATTACTGCAAAATAAGAAAGCCAAACGAGAACTGAGAGTTGATTCCGTGTTCCTTTCACCTTTTATACGACAGCACAATTTAACATGAAAGGACAGAACTTTACATCTATATATATATATATGTGAATTTAGTGGTAATCTCAATTTAATGATGGTTACCTACCTGGAAACATTTAACTATACGAAAAATATCTATAGGGTTTTCAAGCTTCGCGAAGAGAATTACGCGTATATGATGGCCTCCCGCATGTAGGTGTTCCTATGATTCCTTATGCACTTCTTACCAAATTGCAATTACAAACGGTCTCATAGCGACATGATGACCATTCTTCATTAAGTGTAGTTACGCCTCGTTGACACGGGGAACTATAGTTGTATCAACGTGCATTGTAAATAAGTCCCCTTCATATACACACTATACTACATTCCTTTTCGTTAGATCTTTACCCTTATAACGCTTATATAGGTACATGCATATAAGTATACTTACATTTTCAAAATTGGTTCCCCTGAGCAACCTACAAAAGACAATCCAATTTGACAAAGGAGATGTATCTTACATTTTTTGCACTGTGCAAAAGTTTAACAGGGCAGAAACCAAGGTACTGCATGTATGGGAAGTGTCAAAGAATACAGAATTCTTGACAATAATAAGCTCATGTTAAACAATGTTAACAATCAGAGAAAAATTGCATCATGCACTGCGGAAAATATAAGCCAACGCCTTTCTCAGAGATAAACTAACTTATTTGCTATAATTTGTTGTTATACTCTGTTTTCTTATGAGGATGCTATTGACGAATTTAAGGACACATTCACGTTCTTTCAGTGATAAGCGGGCAGTGGTCAAGTCAAACTCTTTCCATCTCTTTCAATCCACAGCTAATTGTAAGTTGTCTATTCGTACGACCATTTTAACCTTTCGCTTGTACTAAAAGTAACAGAAAATGGAGAATAACTATACCTATGTTGATTTTATCAATATGTTTATCAAATGATATAAGACAGATATTAAGACAAATAATTTTAGCTATTTCATTCTTTCTTCAGCAAGTTTTTTCAAACAGAAAGAGGGAGAAACTTTGTTCAATGAATAGTTTATGTTATTAATTATTTATCTGACCTAATGCATAAAAGTATTGGAATGACACGACACTTTCCGTCATATTACCTGGCTTTGGGATTTTGACAAAAAGTGGAAAATGGCAACTTTAAAAGCTGGTATTAGTTATTCTATAGGTTCATTTTTAAGAAAACTTTATATATATATATAAAGTTTTAAGTATGTAACCATATATGGTACATATAAGAGTGAGTATTAAGCATTTTAATTTGATTTTCAGTTTATTCTCACTGGTTCCATTCATCACATAATTATTAGTGCAAACCGTCACATCGTCATGGCTGGTAAGACTGGTAACAAAAGAATATTATGCATGTCACTTGAAAACTGTAGCCTTTACAAGTTTAAGGTTTTCCTTTCACTGCATTTCGTTGATGATAAATATTTTAAATTGTTAATCCCTTCAACAAACTTCAATATGTAAATCTGTAAGATTGTAGAACGGTCTTGTAATAATGTAATGGGAATCTACATTTCGTGTACACTTACGGTTTGTTTAGATTTTTGTAGGGAAAGAAAGCTGAGTTCCGATCTTTATCACTCTGTGGATAGGACAGTCAGTAAAAAATATAAAATATACAAACTTAAATAAATACATACGTATATATGTATGTATACTATTAAAAATCGAATTTCATTAGATGCCAGTGTCAATAGAACTCCGCTGATAATTTTCATTTGTGTAAATTCCTTTTAATTTACTGTATAATTTAATAACTCATAACCTTTCATGCTTCTTATGTACGTAGAATGCATGATTTCTGTTTGCTATTAATCCTACGCTTGATCTTTCAGTTCAAAGATGCCATTATATGTGTGAAAATGAATAGATAAAATTCGGAGAAACCACGTACATGAAATTTGTTTTCACCCACAGCAATGTCACAATAAACAGCAGACATCAATTTGAATATTTTTATTTGATAGAACAAACATGCAGCTTCGGTAACGTTGTAAGGATGAAATGCATTCATGTAATTATTTATCGTTATGTTATAGGGTACTTAATGTAACATTATTGATTATGATTGATATTTCGATTTCTCGTTTAAATTGATTTCCGGTTTCCCACACATAAGTAAATTACCAACAAATTCATAAAACTCATGTCGTAATGACGTTATGTTTGTTTTTTGATTTTAGTCATTTAATTTCTTAATTAGGTATGTAATGTACTGCTTCATAGCGCAATAAATGAGATTCAGTTTGTCACAAATGAATTTTACAAGAAATTACAAGAATATTGTACTTGAAAAAACGAAAGCCAAAAGGAGAACTAAATTAGACATATATAATAATAAATATATTGTATGATTTATTGCGTCTCGAGGCCGAAGCCTATACACAAATCAAATGACAGATCCATTACATATTTAACAAATAATAAATATATAAATAATAGAACCATATAGAATAGAATGGGTAGAGTAGAAGGTTAAACGTTAAAGGGAAGAAAAGGACAGGACAGAGAGCCTCTGACGACTACACTAACGAAAACGATAATAAGAGCGACCAACACAAGGCGTAAGAAAACCAAAAGTGACGGTTGGTTTTTGTTGATGCTTGATCCTGATCCACTGCACAAGTTTCCACTTGCACAGCTGAGGCGCGGAAAAGACAACACATTGAATATTGTACGTCTACACTTCTACACATATGAGCTTAAATACATACAGACAATTCAACAGATTTATCATACAGAGCAGAGCAGTTTTGGCGGCAGCGGCAGGGACAGGACGAAGGAAGTGGAGTTAATTTATTTTATTTATTGCAGCCGACGAGAGAAAATTTGTGTGATCATGCCGGTGAAGAAGGGGAGAAAGAAACTGAAGAAACGGACAGTGAAAGTTGTACTACCGAAAAAGCAAGGGAATCCGTCGAGAAAACCAGGTCCAGCCTCGGCCTCGCGGCCAACGACCACACCGGAGGAACAGGCCGACAGAGTCCCGCGTAAATCACAACCTTTGGCAGAAGTGTCGAACAGGAAGAACAAACTCAGCAAACGGGGGGGAAGAGGACGAAGTACGAGTGGAAATAATCCGAATCGCATCCCTTCATTCCCTTCTGCAACTACTGTAATGAAATTTCACAAACTAAAAAGGGAACTGTTGGTAAGTAATAAACATTACGATTAATTAGGATCTATTCACATCCGAAATCATACTCCTTTAACTTTAACTAACATTGACAAAAATTTCAGCCCATCCTGTTTGCTAAACTTGTGCTGTGTCAACCGGATGCCAGGGAAGCGATCCTTGCAACTCTCTCCGATGATCAAGATTCCTCTTGAAATGTAAAATCTCGTCTATAAAAAGTAATAATGTAGTAGAAAAACTAGTATAATTTACTACCTAAAGTTGGTACACATTCATCTCTTATAATTTGTTACTCATTCTTTTTACCATGTGTCAGTCTGAAAGAATAAATGTCAATACATTTTATACAGTATTATTCTTGATTATGTAATTCCACGTTGGTGCAAACTGTGTACATTTTTATGTTCTGAAATTCTGAATATTATTCACTGTTAGTGATTCACACTAGTTACGTTAAAATTATACATACTTCATCACAATGAAATAGTAAACCGCTTTTTTAACGGTTACGGTCACAGTCACAGGTGTTCCTTAAAAACAGAACAGAGCTCATGATGTAGGACGTGAAGTGATCGAGCCATCTAACGTCGAATCATTTGTAATTTGTCAGGTGGAACTCAACCCGCCATCGCCATTATCGAATGATTTATACAAAGCTTGATTGTGTTGTGAATTTGTCAAGTCAACAAGTTAAGTTAATTACACTCTGACTTCACACATGTTCGCTTTAATTCAGTAGTCAGAGTCAATTCGTAAAGTCAAAGTTAAAAGTTTCGAATTTTCTAACACGAACGTTTAATTAGATTCTCGTGAATTGTGTTGTGATTACTTGACTGAGCCCGTATTATTAAGATTACGCTGTCTATAATCACACATTTTTCACCGAGTTTTTTGATTTATAAATTAAAAACAGTCTGTTATAACTACATTATGTAAAGGTGTCGATTTTTATGTCCACATCCAAATAAAAATAATAATGACAAGTTCAACACGAAACTAGAGGAATAATTTTGCCTAATTACGTGTCAACAGTATTTCAATTTTATTGCTACCATTAAGTTATTTCAAAGTAAATAGTATTCGTCCAGTATTCTAAATTTGCCTCAAAAAGCGCGACGGTGTTGTAGGTAATTACTCCAAAATGATAATTAGCAGAACTTCCTGTCTTGCTCTGATTATTGGGGCTCATATGTTGTTGCTGGTCAATCACACCTACGCTGCTGTTGCAAGTCATTCCCACAGTCACAAGCACAGCGCCAGTCCTTCCCGGGAGCGAGAATCGGATGGAGCATACAGCCCAAGGGACACAAGTCACTTTGATGAGGGACATGATCATCGATCTGAATTTGATCATGAAGCTATTTTAGGTGATTGTAGTCAAAGTTACTTTCAAAAACTAAATTTTTTCTTCGTAGTCATCGTTGTGACAATCTTGTATTAGTTTTAAAAATAAATATTTATCAGCGACGAACACTCTCCTCCCCAAGGAAGTTCCGTTTTCAGAAGAAGTCATCATTCTTCGTTGTTGATTTAATAGTAGGGAACATGGCCCAACGTTTCTACAGTTTTGTCTAATGCCATGATCAAAGAATCGACGGAATGGGATTAGAATATAAATGTTTAAATGCTAAATGATCCGGTATCGGACCATGCCCGATAAGAACGGTTCCCCGTTTAAAATGAAATCGGGGAGGAGGACAGGAGAACGTGCTCGTGTTCGTTTCTGTCACAGTCGCTGTACTTGATTAATCATTGTTTTAACGCCAAAATCATAAAACAATTTATTCTCCATGAACTTTGGTCAAGAGGAAATACGTACATGGAGAATTATATAAAACACAGTTTTTTATGTAAAATTGATAAAAGTGGGATCTTAAAAAGGTGTATTAACGTTTTTTCAGGAAGTGCTAAAGAAGCTGAAGAATTCGACAACTTACCACCGGAGGAGGCTAAGAAAAGACTGAAGGTTTTGATCGAAAAAATGGATTTGAATGGCGATAAATATGTTGACAAAAAAGAACTTAAATTATGGATTCTGCGGTCCTTCAGGTGCGTTGCATTTAGTGATAATCTAATTATTGCAAATATCGTGGGTACATACGATGATTCGCACACTTTGTTCCTGGTTATATAATTTTAATGCGTGTGATCGTGAATTTAGAATGCTCTCTGAAGAGGAATCGAAAGAAAGGCTTCATGAAGTGGATGCAAATGAAGACAGTAAGGTTTCTTGGAAAGAGTACGTGGAAGAGACGTACGGACTTGACACTGACCAAGTAGCTATTCCCATGCAAGACCTTGAGGAGGAAAGGGTGAGTTTATGCGTGTTTTTTGAAACTCCGATACAGGAGGATTGTGTTCAATGATGTTACGATCCCCATTATTGCATAATATACAGCGTGCCCAATAACCTTTGCGCCCTGGACTTTAGCTGTACACTGTCAATTTTGTCAATATTTGAAGAGCAGACTATTGTAGGGAATTTAATTCTGAATGCAGGGATATTTTTAGATCTTAGGTAGGCCTACGAGTAACGACACTATGATTTTTTTCAGAATTAATAATTTTAACACCACGTTTTATGGACAAAATTTACTTTTAAAAAATTATAATTTTGTGCGCATTTGTTCTACAATTCTCAACGGATTTCAACAATTTATTTTTTACAGCATTCATATTATATTTTTTATCTACCAGAATTACTAGTTTGCTTGTTGTCAACTGTGAAGGATCTTTATCAAATGCTTTGCGTATGCAAAAATGGCTTACCATCCGATCATCCTGGCGTCCAACATCTCACAAAGATTTATCGTTCACAATCTATAGAAAAAGATAAATATACATGTGGAGAATGAATTAGCTAAATTAAATTTCAGCTCTTGAGTATTTCAGCTAAATTTTAATAAATATTTTTGAGCCAATAATAAACTCAGACTAACACGTATCCTGTGAATATGAAACTAATTTTAACTCATTATTGCCTAAATAAAACACATATGTTGGGCTAATTATTTTTGGTTGAAAATTATTGGCTGAAATTATGTAGAGTGTAATAAATTCTGGCTGAAAAATAATTGGCTGACTGAATCTCAATTGATTGAAAATGTTATGGTTTAAATTGCATTTGGTGAAACAATTAAACTTATCCATCTTTGGCTGAAATTTTCTTTGGGTGAAATGGTGGGATCTCGTATGTCGTTAATATGTATATTTAATTGTTGAAATGAATTCATATGTTTCAAACAAAAAACACTGTTTAAACTAGCAGGGCACTGCGAAAAAATAACTTTATTTATGACTGCCAACATGTAATATATTCGAATTCTGTAGATGCTACGTGACGACAAAGCTCTCTTCCATGCTGCTGACAAAAATAAGGACGGATATTTGGATGAAAAAGAACATCTTGCTTTTACACATCCTGAAGAAGATCCAGATATGTTGCCAGTAATATATCAACAAACTTTAGACGACAAAGATAAAAATGGGGATGGGTACATTGACTTCCAGGAATACATAGGTGACAGAGGTAATTTCTAACATTAAAATTGCTTCCCCCCCCCCTAACTTTTGCTGAGGCAGAAGTGTATGAAATTTTGTTGCTTTAAAACATCTTCTTTAAACATTTTCCACAGGGAAAGAGAAGGACAAGGAGTGGTTACAGGGCGAAAAGGATAAGTTTGACCACGAGTTGGATAGGGACAAGGATGGTCAGCTAAACCGTCAAGAAATACTCTCGTGGGTAGTCCCTAGCAATGAGTGAGTTTGAAATTGTCTAAGCTTAAATTGTCTTTCTTTAAATTCGCCACCTCTTTACAATGAATTTCAATTTCTGTAACCTGTGTTTTTGCAGTGAAATTGCTACAGATGAAGTCACTCATTTATTCTCTTCTTCGGACGACGACCAAGATGACCTATTAAGTTTTGATGAAATATTGGAGCATCATGATATTTTTGTAGGTAGTGAGGCAACAGATTATGGCGATCATTTACAGAATTTGGACCGGTTTGAGAAGGAGGAATTATAAATAATGATCGATTTCGGGACTTTCAAACCAGGAGTTGCAATTTGCAGTGCATTCAAATTTGGTTATACATTTTGTCCTTACATGAGTCAAGGGTTTATCTTTGTCTCGATGCCGTTTTCCTGTTTGTGTTGCCTCAGGGTTAGCCATGTGAGTGATCACTACTTTTTCTGCAAGTTAGCATACTAATCCAATATCCAACTGAAGTAAATGTTTAATTTGCGTAAAGTAAATAATGAAACAATACACTTGAACTAACAGGGATTGTAATAAGCGCCAGGATAACTTCAGACGATGTGAAACTTGCTTATCTAACCTTAAAACTATGATAAATCATATGTATTATTAGATTAAAATGTAATATTTTTATTTGTATTCGTTCATTTGAATTTATTACAATATGATTTAGGAAAGTATTCCATAAAAGTGGCTAAAAGATGATATACTCTGTATATAGTTCTTGTCTTCCTTGAAATCAGGATGCGCGTCGCATTAACACTAACATGTCGACCAAAGATAACTTTCTAAACGGTTATACATAAACGCAAGAACGAATACGGTTTTAAAAGATATTTCACTGAATATTCGAATGCAAAAATGATCACGTCGTTTAAAAGTCATCTTGGTTTACATTGGCATAATATTCGCTGCGCTATGGAAAATACCTCTGCTGCTGGAAAAGTACTTATTCATAGTAGTAGAAAGACAAACTAAAACTTAATCCAGTGTCTACAGCATGTGTCTTTGCATTCTTTGCAGTTGTAAATAAACGAAATATTTACTTTTACATTCATCGTAAGCTGTAGTAATTATTCTTGCATTGTACTTAACTTGTAACGTTGTAACATAACAACTGTGGTTAAAGTTTTATTTGCCTCTTAATGTCCGCGGCGGCGACTCTGCGTCAAACTGTTGCTTGCGAAAACGAATCGCAAAACTACTTCAGCTTAATTTCCTAGGTTAAAGTAATTAAAGAACAGGTAACTGAACTACGTGCACATAAATTGTTTCGCTAGATTTGCTGGTGTCCATAGCTGAGCAGATTGAAAGTCACAACAATAACTGTCACATGTCTTAATTTGTCAGTTTTTATGTTGATTATGTTAATGTATCTATCTGATAATCTGATCTGTACAATATCTTTACTATTCTGTTATATTGGTGTTTCTTATCCCTTGCCGCGTTTTGTTTGTACTTCAGTCAGTAACTTCTTCAATAAAAGTTTGTTACAATACCAAATTATTCTCGGTCTCGGTGCTAATTTCTTTCCAAGAATCATCCTTACGATAAGTTAGGCTACTTAGTACTTACTTATAGTAAATCTAAGACTTTCGACAATAAAAATTTCACAAATGATGGGTATAAAACCAATCACCAGAATCACTAGTAAAATAGTAAATAACCATATACTATATGACCTGCAAATATAATAAATTACTATAATAACTCTGCCAGTAAGTATTAATAGCCAACAAAAATCAGTGGAAATTTTCATGATTTTTTAATGTGAACATTGAACTTCCCCCTGGGTCACGACGAGATACGAGCGAGAGGTCTTATTTTGTATGTCTTTATTAACGTGTTAATTGGTGTTATTCCAACTTCAGTGGTCAGTGACTAAGCTTCCAGTTGTAGCCATTAGTCACTCGTATCTCATCTCGACTAGAGTATCAAGATCATCCGCTCCGCGTCCCGCGCCAAAACGTTCGGAGCATTTTCTTAAAATACTGTACATCGTTTAAGAACAATTATTTCCTTCGATTCATTCTATTTACTGGTGGTTTATTAGTCTCGGGCATCTCGGGTCGAATGTGGATGATTTTTTACCTGTATACTTTGGAGAATATTATATCCGTAATAATCGAATGACTGAACTTTTCTCGATTCTTTTACCATTCCCGACGAGACATTCGGTAATGACAAGTTTACACATCTATAAGTATTCATTACGGGCTATGTATTTGTGTAAACAATTGATACCGGATCTTCTACTGGGCACATGTTATTTGTTATTCCCCAACAGATTTTGATGTTTCAAGTCGAGTGATATATTATTATGTACATATGTATTAATTATGCATTGTATTTAACCTTGTGTTTTGCATTATCATTTTTTAATAAATTACATATTTATCTAATGTATGGCTGCGAGTAATACCCAAAATCTTTACCGGTTCGGCAAAACGTAAGTGATAAAAGATATATGCTTTTTCCTCAACGCACCGCAAAGGATTGGGGTACACAGAACTGAAGTACCAATGTAAATGTAAATACTAATAGCACAATGCAAATAACGCAGAAGTTGTATAGAAATAGATTTATAGATAACTTGCGAATCATGACAATTGGGTGACCGCATACGCTTACAGGTGTAGCAAATTGTCAAGTGTCATGGGAAAAAGGTAAAGGAATGTTTAATTTTGATTAATACCAATATCAGTGATATGTATATTATGGTATTGCCGCTTACGGCGCTTACCGTAGTTCTGCAATTAAATTATGACAAAGCAAAGCTGTGATTTCATCGCCGTCGCTAATCTCTTGGCAGTAATAGATTATTATACCTGTGAGGAAAGCAGAATATGCAATTGTTTTGGTATTAGCTAAAGTAATTCAGTTGCGCAGTGACTATTGAAATTTTAACTTGGGTATTAATGCAACCCATCTCGAGACGGAATGACGGAATACATTTCGTGGGAATGTTTGTACGTAGGTATACATATACACTAATAAACAGTAATATTTTCACTCATCATTATTATTTATTAGGTACTGCATAACTTGCGGGAAGGAAAAACTCCGGACGGACATTTGCTGCCCTTCTATACGCGCCACGGCCACACAGTTTACGTCTTACGAGTTACGACTTACGACATAGAATATACGACACGACTTACGAAAAGAATTCTTCAGTGTTGCTTGGAACTTGAGACAGTGGACGAGTGTACGATTGGATCAGTGCATTTTTACGATAACAAAATTCAGTATTTTATTACATCAAAGTACTTACGTTTGAATATGTTGTGAGTTAGGATTTGCGATCACTGGTGAATGGTGAAATTATGAGTCGTGTACCACAATAATAATAATATATACCTACACATAAGTACCTACATACATACAAGCACGTCTTCGACTCATTCTCTCTACGTTATTCAAAAATAGTTCTTTCCAGCCCTTGTTGTACTTACATAACAACAGCTAATACAAATCTTATTGAATGAGCGAATCTGCGAAGAAATGCTTCCACAGCAACATGGCAAATATACTTTGAGTAATAACAACGGGAACGGGAAACGAACTATTCGAGGAAGTGGAAGTGGAAACGGTAGCAATTTAAATGTTAATTGTTGTGCACCATTTGCTCCCGCAATTAGTCGAACAAATGGAAACAACAGGAGTGGACGAATTTCTAAGAAGAATTCAGATTCAGATGACACTCACGTCTTGATTGATCAAGATCCACATTCTCCCAACTTGGTAGTCATGCAGCATTTAAAATTTAATCTTGAATATTAGTAGAGTACTGTACTGGAATACTGCACATATATACATACGCACATTGTGGCATTTTGTATGTGCCAATGTCAACTATAGTATGTATGTATGTTCTATTTTCTATCCCACTTATGTAGGGTCAAGTCGGGTCATGATGGAATGATCCAAAGGTTATTTGTTCATGACTCGTCAAGATTTATAAGGCCATGTACAAGTGATCGAATGACAAACTCCACTACTCCACCGTTTAAACTTTTAGAAGTTTAAAGTATATGTGATATGTTTATTTATCGACGTATGAATTATACTGAACGTTCAACTCTACATATATGTATATACAATAGACAAATCGTACCAGCAATAAATTAATAAGTATTAATTTTGCAGTAAAACATAAGTTTGAAAAATACAAAATGCGGCGAAGGGTAAAGAGTATTCACAATATACTTTGACATTATAGATTCAATAGATTGTTAAATTGTTATATTAAAGTTTATGCTACGGGAAATTGTGTGCCGCACTTTTTACGTCAATCAGCGTTTTTCGTAAATTTGAGGTTATATAGACGCTGCACGCCGGTTCAGTCTGCCAAGATCATTTTGTATTTTTTCTATCCACGTTCAACATTTTTTGTGCTCATTAAATACCTTATTTCCTGATCGTGATCCACCGTCACCGTCTCACCGTGAGTCGGTGCACCTGTGCAAAGTTAAATATAAGTAAATAAGTATGTGCTAGAGCTATAGAGTTGTGTAAAATAAAAATACTGATTATTTCTAAATCCATATGTACATATATTCAGGTCAATGGGGATTACTTTATGGTAGTATTTCATCGTCGTTTAGATATTGAGCGCGATCAATTGAATATAAAATGTCAAATAAATTATTATTTACTTACTTATAACACGAAATCGAAAAGGAGGAAGGAAGTATATATGTAACTAATAACTTTTACAATTAGTATGTAAGTACATTATCTTTTCAACAGGAACGACAAATCTCCATACAAAATGATCTATATTGTTAGCCTGATTAGAAAAGTTAAGTGGAATTAGTGTGCTTAATTCGTAATCGATTCAGATTGCACAAAATAAATCACATGTGCATACATATGTGATTGCTGGAAATTATGGTGGAAAACTTTGCTAATAATCTTCGTATATACTTATTTACGTGAAATTCAGTGTCGGACTCTTGGACTGATAGTTAAATTGGTCACACGTTTCCTTTACGTACATTTTACGTAGTGTTTAAGTTTACTTTATCTTACCTTACATGGTTCGTCTACTAGTGTACAACTTACATAAGTCATGTTTTGTATGTAACTGAACTGCTTTCGAAATGGCGAATCTATAGTTTGTATTTGTTTTGATTTTAGACAAAGCACATTCATCCGGACATGTGGCTCACAGCAGAGCAGGCCAGCAATTTGAGCGTTGGCGAAGTGGAATGGCAACTTCAGTCGAATATGAGAGAAGGATTATCGTGGAGCGAAGCTGATAATCGAAGAAAAATATTAGGGCCTAATGAATTTGTTGTAAATGAAGAAGAACCTCTTTGGAAGAAGTATATAGAACAGTTTAAAAATCCTTTGATTCTTCTACTTTTAGGCTCTGCCTTTGTTTCTGTATGTATGAGACAGCTGGATGATGCTGTGAGTATTACCGTTGCTATTATAATTGTTGTCACTGTCGCATTCATTCAAGAGTGGCGATCTGAACAATCGCTTCAAGAGTTGACCAAATTAGTACCTCCTTCCTGCAATTGGTGAGTATAGAAACAAGTATATGCATATGTTTTTGAATTTTTTTCATTTATTAAAAATGACTTGGCCAATACATTGAAATATTTTTTTCAGTGTGCGAGGAAACGCCGTGCAAACATTTTTAGCCCGATCATTGGTTCCAGGCGATATTGTGTACCTAAATGTTGGCGATCGTGTACCTGCCGATCTCCGTTTATTTGAGGTATGTGAACTTTATTTGTATATTTGAAATTTGATATGTGGTTTAATGCAAGTATTTTCCGCTGGAATTCTGTAGGCCATCGATTTGTCCATCGATGAGAGTAGCTTTACTGGGGAAACTCAACCTGCCAACAAGACACCAGATCTTGTAATTAAATCTGATGATGAAGGATCTATTCGAAATGTTGCATTCATGGGAACGCTAGTGCGTTGCGGGAGCGGCAAAGTGAGCTGTTACCAGCAATAATAATGCTAATTATTAAACTAGCTGGGTTAAAAAAATTTTGCATAAACTTTTTAATATTTTCAGGGAATAACGATATCAACAGGTCCAAACTCTAAGTTTGGAGAAGTTTTCAAGATGATGCAGGCTGAAGAAGTAAAGATTTATTCTAGATCTCTCGTGTTGTTAAAACTTTCAATAGTCAACTAAAATAATTTTGATACGACATTTTTCAGTCTCCAAAAACACCGCTTCAAAAGAGTATGGACAATCTTGGTACCCAACTTTCATTTTACTCTTTTTTTATAATTGGATGCATTGGAATTCTCGGGTGGGCACAAGGAAAGCCATTTTTGGATATGCTGAATATCGGAGTGAGGTGAGCGCACAACATTAACAAATGAAGGACTGACGACGTGTGAAGTTGTGAAGTTCAGCTTACTTGAATTGAATTCATTTCTTTGTATAGTCTTGCTGTGGCTGCTATACCCGAAGGTTTACCCATCGTTGTTACCGTTACTTTAGCTCTTGGTGTAATGAGAATGGCCAAACGGAATGCAATAGTTAAGAGGTTGCCTATTGTTGAAACATTAGGTGTGCTAAAATTTATGTAAAATTAAACAAATTAATACAATTATTTATTGTATGTATGTATGAAATTACGTCTTGTATTGTGATGTGTTGTAATAAGGTTGTGAAATACGTCCAATTTGCGTCGTAAAAGAGTACAGATAATTGTTCGGTTTTAGGATGTGTCAATGTGATCTGCTCCGACAAAACCGGCACACTCACGAAAAATGAAATGACTGTAACAGCTATTGTCACGTCGGAGGGTTGTGCTGCTGAAGTGACGGGAGTAGGTTATAACGCCACTGGTGAAGTGAAAATTCGCAATAGTCAAAATGCTGCTTCAAGAGATGTACGACAATCAATCTACAATTTACTGGAGGTAGTACATTATAGTGCTTTTACTTCGGATATGAATAGTTTTATTTTATTTTATATTACTTATATTTACTAAGGCTTAAAATAACAAATAACTACAGGTTGGAGTTGTTTGTAACAATACTGTGATAACAAATGGAGTTTTACGAGGACAACCAACAGAAGGTGCCTTAGTAGCCACTGCAATGAAAGTAAGAAGAAAGGTTTTCATAAATAGAACTAATATTAATAGTTTCCCAGGGTGTGAGAGATCATGATAATTCATTTTACTTAATTTCGATTTGAATAGTTTGGAATGCAAGGGCTTCAAGAGCAGTTTATCCGACTTCAGGAATTTCCATTCAACTCGGAGCAAAAAATGATGGCAGTAAAATGCATCCCTAGAAATGGGGCCGAGCAAGTAAACGGAAATTCAGTATTTTGTGTAATTATTTTATTAGTGTGATTCTGAAGCCTGGTATGTAACGTTGTTGGTTTTTACGTTTATTGTTTCTAGCATGGAGTAGAGGCATTATTCGTTAAAGGTGCTGTTGAAAGAATAATTAAGCAGTGTACAAATTACAGTCAGTTTGGCGTGGAAGTTCCATTAACAGCTAAGAAAGAAGAAGAAATTTTGTCCACGTCGTATGAATTAGGACGTCAGGGTCTAAGAGTGTTAGCGCTCGCACGAGGTCCTACATTCCAGAATTTAACTTTCCTTGGGCTAGTAGGCATGCAAGATCCTCCTCGACCACATGTCAGGACCTGCATTCAAACTTTGGTTGCCTCGGGAATTCAAGTAAAAATGTTAACTGGGGATGCACAGGAAACAGCAATGTCCATTGCAACTATGGTTGGAATTGATACGGTACATGGATCGTGTCTCTCAGGGCCAGACCTAGACAAAATGGATGATGTGATGCTGGAAAAAATCGTTCCCCAAATATCAGTTTTTTATCGTGTTGCTCCTAAGCATAAGCTTAAAATAGTCAAGGTAAATTTAATTGTTAATATGGTATACAATTTTTCCTAAGTACAAAATGAAATTCTGATTTGTTTGCCGGTATCTTAACGATTAGCTGTTGATCTTAGGCTCTTCAAATGCAAGGATTTATTGTTGGTATGTCTGGTGATGGGGTGAATGATGGTGTTGCACTTAAAAGGGCTGATATTGGCATTGCTATGGGCAAGAATGGAACCGACGTATGCAAAGAGGCTGCAGATATGATCCTAGTGGACGATGACTTTCAAACTATTGTGTACAAAACTTTTTCTAATTTTACATATATCTGTCCATTTTGTCATATGTTTTTTAAAAACAATTATGAACCTGTAGGGCGGCCATCGAGGAGGGAAAGGGGATATTTTATAACATCAGAAATTTTGTACGCTTTCAACTAAGCACCAGTATTGCGGCGCTGTGCTTAATAGCCTTAGCAACACTTATGGATGTACCTAACCCGTTGAATGCCATGCAGATTTTGTGGATTAATATTATTATGGATGGTCCGCCTGCACAAAGGTACTTCGATATATTTACCGTGCCAATTCAATTATTGGTATGTCACCCTCCGATGATGTCTTAAGTTTGTAATATTTCTGACACAGTTTGGGAGTGGAACCTGTTGATAAAGATGTTGTGAAAAAACCACCACGTAATGTTAAGGAACCTATGATTACGAAGGCGTTGATTATAAATGTTCTTCTCTCTGCATTTGTTATCATTAGTGGAACTTTGTGGGTTTTCAAACGGGAGGTAGGTACTCAATAATATTGTTAATTTATATTTTGTGGATAAAAATGAACTGAGAATATTGCATTTTAGATGAGTGACAACAAGATTACCCCCCGAGATACAACAATGACCTTTACGTGTTTTGTTTTCTTCGACATGTTTAATGCTCTCAGCTGTCGATCTCAAGTAGGTTTATGTCGAAAAATAAATTGCATACAATTACATATGGTGGTTACTTTTACTAATTTGTAATACTTTGGCAGGAGAAGTCCGTATTTGAAATCGGATTGTTTACAAATCGGATGTTTATTTTCGCTGTGACCGCTTCACTGGTGGGACAAATGTTAGTTATATATTTTCCACCTCTTCAAGCGGTATTTCAAACAGAAGCTCTTACATTTCGAGGTAATATTCTGTTTAATTTCTTTACTAGATTAAGAAAAAAGGAATACTCACTTATTTGTTCAATCGTGTATTGTGAATTGACTAGACTCTTCTTTTTAGATATCATTGGATTAATTGCTCTGTCATCTACAGTATTTATTGTCTCCGAAATTAAAAAGTTTCTGGAACGCAGAGCAAATAGTCGCAGTACCTACAACTATAAGCGCAACAAACTGGAGGATCTGGTGTGAAGAGAAATATCAGCGTTGCCAACTAAAATAAATTGTTTTATTGTAACAGTAAAGTGTTACTTTGTTACTATAATTTCGTCTGTATTGTAAATCAGATGTACGATTTCAAGAGTTTTAGGTAGTGTTAGATCACTTGCTAGTTATAACCTCGTTTTATTCAATGATCTATTACCAGCATATTTCTTATAAGTATTCGCTTGTCACACATTAAGTAAGGTTTTAGGTCTTAGCTGGATTCAAGGCCTAACTTTCAAGGGGCTGGATTTTCTTAGTTCTTGAGATCGAAAAATGTAACTTATTTTGTCATATGTGCAATGCATGAACGCTTAGCCAGAATTTACTTACCAACCAGTAAGAATATTTGAGGGCGAAATCGCGACTGTTGCTTAATTATACAACTTGCCTGAACCTCGGTTGTTTGGCATTTGGTTTTGTTTAGGTATTTATTTACTTGAAAGAATATCTTGGTTAATTTACTATTTCCATAAATCATCGCATTTGTTACTGTTGTAAATTAAATACGTATGAGACTGTGACTTGTTGTTTTAGTTTAATTACGCACAGTTCAATTAAACAGTTTATATCTGATCATGAGTGATAGTGTAATAATAAGATTCGTTTGTGCGTCCCATTACTATATAAATAAATCGGTGCGAAAAGAGTAATGTCACCATCGCATAATAGCCACGTTTATGTTAAGAAGTGATACATGTTTGTCAGTCAGCCTTTTAAAGTGTAAAACATCTGCGACACGACTAAAACAACATAACTTCCACCGGAGTGTATTCTGCTTTATTTCAACAGTGTCTTTAATAACACACGAGTACCGTGGTACCTTCGATACTTAAGAAACCAGGTTTGCTCTCAATGCTGTGAACTAATTTAAGGTAGTTCTAGTAGTGCATATTATGTTAATTTCATCGTTTTTATTTACGAATGTGAGAATCAAAAATCATTTATTTATTAACATTTTGCAAAGAATATTTATCATCCTGCTATTTCTTGTACTGTTTAAATTAATAAAATTAAAAAAAAACATAAGTTTGATTTTATTTATAGCTTTTTATTTATATTTTTGTAGCATATTTTTATTTATCAACAGATTGTAGAAAATATATACACTTTAAATCCGTTCCACTGAATCAGCTTTTAGTAAATTGTAACTTGGATCGTTCCAATCCAATTTTGAATTCGGAGTTGTCAGGGTTTAAACGAGTTGCCTCCTCCATATTATTTGCTGCACTTTCAAAGTCACCTGAAGAATATTCGAAGTCACCCAAGCCTATAGTGTCGAACTCCAGCAAATTCATTACATTGTAGAGCGTTGCGAAAAAAAGAATTTCGTCGACGAAGTATCACCAAGTGCCAAGTGCTACGGCTACTATTATACATGTACTTAAATGATGCTTCGCCGAAAAGCAGGATTTCAGGCAAGTTTTGCATTGACAGTATGGACACAGATTTAAGTTGACATAAGGTCTGTGTTTTGGCTAATCCGAGACAAGCTTAATCATGTTCCCCATCTCTATTCCCTAATCCTACAAAAAGGTACGTCCCGTAGTCCAAATCGACCTCAGAGTTATAAAACTAATGAATCCGTAATCTTAATCTATAACTCTTAAGGGGTTAGGGTGGCCTTTGCTATTCACAATCCAACTGTTTCCTAGTAGTTTATCACCATATCACCGTAAAAAACTCTGTGCAATGTTTATGGTTGAACTGAATTCAAGGTGGATTTTAAATTTTGAAACTGGGTTTTAGCCATGTATTATGTCCGTAGCATTAATCCAGCTTCTATCTGGGTTAAATGAATCAAATTCATCCTTAATGCGTCCTTATTTCAGAAAATACTTATTCGCCCGCGACTGCCTGAAACCCCAGACTCACTTAATTTCAGCAACGCGCTCAATCGATTGAAATATTGATACAATATCTTTATTATATGAATAATCATACCCATCCGATACAGAATTGTTCCCCTATTGTAGTAAGCCGAGGCCAATTCAGGATCATGATGTATGGCTTTATTATAGTATTCCATCGCACCCTTGAAGTCCACATTTAGGTATTGTAACTGCCCTAAGTTATTATACACCACTGCTAGTTCAGAGTTCAAGTCTCGATCCTACCAAAAAAAAAGATTCAGGCTACATACGTACTGTATTTGATTTGTACTACATAAGTATGTACTTATATTATCTGAGTATCTTCTCACGTATTTTGATTCGTGTGAATAGGATAAACATATTATAATCATTAATTTAATACCTTAAAATTACTGCATTCCAGCTTCCTTAAGCACGCCTGGTAAAGTGCTTTTGCTTCTGACAATTTCTTCTCCGACATTAAAATATTGCCCTTTTTCAACATTTCTTTTACGGCTTCCATTATTAAACCATAAATTTCAAACTTGTATTCTTTTTCAGTTTTAATTTTGATCACAATAACAATGCAGAATTTGTTAAAACGTTATTAGGCATCGACCCGCGTATATGTACATACTGATTCTGAACAGCGCAGAAGTCTGATTACTGAACAGTACATCAAATAAATCCTTATTATACATAATTATAACCACGAATTACCCACCATTTAGGACATCTCACCCGCCGTTAATGTAACTACAATTTATTAGGTAACCATAATCATTGTGAAACTATGCAGTGGCGATTGGATTACGTTGATCAAAGTTGAAAAATACGGGCATTTCTATTTTCGGGAATGCATGAACAGGAAAAACCGGGAACACACTTTTCGCTAATACCCGGAGGCCGTAACGGAAAAACAGGAACAGGCAGTGGGAATAGAAAAACAGGAACAGACGATCAGAAGGGAAAAACAGGAGCAATATGTGAAAGACACATGGTCAAGTTGAACCTGATATTCTCTCCCTTATGTAAGTTCACATAAAAAAATATTTTGTTCAAAATACCCGGAACAAACGATAAGAAAACTTTTTGCTACTTACTCACTTGCCTATGCTTTCTCTTCTTAAAATCCCATGGCATAGGTACCAGATAGGTGCTTATTTTGTTTGGAAACTTCCGCCAGTAATGCGGCTTGCACACATGGCTTGCTTACGAATATATTGTACAATTAAATGGCAGCTCCAGTTATTCATTTGTCAAAGTCAAAAGTATCCGTTTTTCTCCATTTAAATAATAGTAACAAAATAAAAATAATAATGGGCAATGGGTCTACGAATATTGAACCAAAATAGTTTTTTGGTTAAAATATATCAACCGAAAAGATTTCAGCCAATATATTTCCAGGCAAAATTTTTGTGTACCATATTCTTTTTCATTTTCACTTCATTTTACTAATTCCAACCGTTTCACATAAATGTGTTTCCTCGTTAGTCAGATTTTGACTGCTATTATACAATTATACTTATAAACTACATAAAAACTTATTCGAGAGGAAATTGCGACAGCGTTTTATGGCTCCCGACACTGCTTACGTAAAATTTCTGAGTTTTGTCTCTACCTGGTAGTTTTCATACAGGTGCTTGTGTTCATTACTTTATTAATCTTTACAAATGTATGCGGTCCTAACAATACTCTGCCCGTGAAACCGGAGCAGTTTAATTGTGATGTAGATTTGGTCTGTTTTCTACGGCTTTGAATGCGAAAACAACAAGATGACTTTGCATGTATTTCTTTTGACCCGAATTTCTCAGAAACGGGAAGGATGCCCGAACTGAAAACTTGTACCTATAGGTTTCCTTCACCATCCTTAAAGACCACTATCAAGAAAAATCCGAAAACCGTGATGTTGCGGTTTTTCCAGATGAATTTATAAGATGATAAAATCCGAAAATCGGAAAAACCCGTAACAACAAAAGCAACTTCAGTTTGTACTTGTACTATCTCATATATTTATACATAGAGCATACAGACGAACGCTAACATTCATTCGAAGAATTTCTTTTTCTCAGTATGAATGTGTGTATTTGTTAATCGTCGCGGCGGAGAAATAGAGTTTTACTGTTTAGTCATTTAGTGTATGTCTGTATATTTCTGCACTACCGCAAAAACAATGAACGATGCTCAAAAGTGGATTCCCCTTGGGCATTACATTTGCACGAAGTGACCTTGAATCCCGTCTTCGTATATTCGTATCTATTCAACCATAATAATTATTTGAAATTTATTTCACAGCTCTTCTGCCCAAACAGTGTTCATTTTTTTTACTATACAACTCACAATCAGTCTTTTTGTTCGTTATGAATCTCCTCGAAAAATACAATCAACACATTTAATGTACACATCACTACCATGCTACTAACGATAAGTATGTCTATATACACTTCTCTTTTAATTGAGCTTACACGCGTTTTTAGACTTACCTATATAGGCACTTATATAATTTTTTGGCATAAGGTTGACTATATCCATATAAACTATAAGTACATATACATAATATATACTTATACTATAAGTATATCTGCTTCCACTCATTATTTATTGTTGAAAATTTGACAAGTTTTTTCCCCTTACACCACATGACCCTTGTTGAATATTTTCTGATGTGAGTCTGCAAAAAAACTGGAGAATATCCATGCCCTTTCAAGCTGTAATTTAACCCTTTGATTTTACTTACCTCCGTTTATTAAAAGGAAACCCTATAGCCTTTTTGTTGAACATATACTTACATACCCCTGTATATGCATAAATATTCGTTTTCACTTCTTGGCAATAATAGACCACTCTCCACATACTTAATTTAAATGTGAATCTCCCTTCTCCAAAAGTCAAAAGTAACGAAACATAATTTAGTTATTTTTATAAGCGGTATGGAAAGAAGAATGTATACATGAATAATGATAATAATAATAATTATTCATGTATACGATTTTGTTTATAATTATCATTGTGCTTTGTACTCAAGCTGTACACATTCGTCTTCAACTTTTTAACCCATGCACCTGTAAAGTTTGGTGCAATTACCCCACGACAATAGTAAACTATTATTATTGTTACTTACTCCATTAACCCTTGCATACATACACGCAAAGTTTCGTAAATGCAGCGTTTCTCGATTTCGCTAATAGATGAACATCTCCACCGACCAGACTCATTTGAATAACTAGGGATTCTTAATAAAGACAGCAAATCCCATAATATAACGCATTTCATTACCATCATCAACCATGTAAGTGTCCATTGGTAAATTCCTCCAAACTCCCAAAAAGGGTTATTTCCATAAGAAAAAATATTTACGTATAGTAGAAGGTGGTATAGTGAAATGAAGACTAAATGAGAGGATAATGTAGAAATTACCCAAGTAAAATACATTGTATATTGCAACATTCGTGAGTATCTACATGCAAGTACTTGTGTATGCATGTGTGACAGGCAGAAGAAGGGCTGGTGTTATGCAATCTGTGCTTATACTTGGTCTAAAAACTCTGAATTGAGCATTTCCAACATAACAATAATATGATAACAAGTTCCATCAACATAACTTTCAACCCGTCCACTCTCAAGTCCTGCTCAACTTAATAGATCTTATTCTGTGGTTTTTCAGCAATGTAGTTAGTACTGTGCCTATGCATTATCCTACACAAGAGTACCTCAAAACTTCTTTCTTGCTTCTCCACACATGATTTTATGTGTTACTGGCTAACACCAGTATACCTGTTCGTATGTCGAATACTCGAAGAGAAATTGAAACTATATGGGATGAAAATAAAAGCGTACCTAGGTGAAGAGCTTAAGAAAAGAAGTGCTGAGAGTATATATATGTCCTCCAGTATCTCATACTTCCATCACGTTCTTCTGATTTCTCAAGCTAAAAGTCTTCTTTTCCCCCTACTCTATAAGTAGTAAGTTCAGTAGGAGAAGTTCCTTGCTGCTGTGATCACCATGAAGCTCTTACACCATTCCGGATTAGTTGTAGTTGCTATTTGCATATTATACGTGGCCCTAGTTTTCGGGGAGCCACAACCCGCCAACCCGCTTTTGTCCTATGAAGTGCTCTACAATTGGAAGGAATTGGACTTTGATTTCGAGTCCGATTCCGACAGACAGTCGTCCATTGCATCAAAATCCTTTATCAAGGAAAATAATGTAATTGTGGGAGTTAAAGTGAGTGATAACAGAGTGTTTCTGACAGTTCCTCGATGGAGACCCGGAGTTCCTGCTACATTAGTTAGTCTCCCGTATAGCCCCAATGCATCCGCTCCAGCATTCCAAGAAGTGACGAATAGCCCAAGTCTCGTTCCCTTTCCTTCCTGGAAAATGAACAAACTGGGGAATTGTTCCGCTTTACAAAGCGTCGTATCCATGGAAATAGATCAGTTCGATCGCATGTGGGTACTTGACGCCGGTAGGGTAAACATTTTCGAAAGTCCCGACAACACCTGTCCCCCAAAGCTGGTGATTCTGGACTTAGCCACTAATACAACGCTAAGAACTCACATATTTCCCGAGGATGTTGTCAGCCGCAAGAACAGTTTCTTAAATGACATCGTTGTCGCTTGTCTAACCAAAGAGACTTGTTGGGCCTACATCACTGACGCACGGGAATCCCAAATCGTGGTCTACAATTATGGGCAAGATCAATCTTGGTTTGTCAAGCATTCCACAATGAAAGCCGATCCCAAAGCTTTGAGCATCAGAATTGACGGTGATTTTATTTTTGACAAATTATTACTTTCAAATTCCAATCATCCTCTTACTTTTTCCTTGTTCGTATATCTGGTTCATTGTCAGCTTACAAATTGTTGGTGTTATCATTTTTATTAAAACCTTTATATATACGCTATACTTATAAATTGAAATCAGCTTGTTTTGCTTAGTGGATTTGTGCACGCAAATCTGTTACTGCAATTCACGTAAATAACTATATAAGTATAATTATATTTGTGGGTTGAACTGCGTGAGTGGGAATGTTTGATGGGATGAAACCTTCAACTTTGACGTCAAGGCATGTATGTAAATAGTTAAATAGTGCGAACAGTATGCTTTCTATATGCAAAAGATTGTAATGGACATGGACATTACAATAGATTACATAACCTACATATGTATACTCCCAGTTGCCCAGCAAAGAATTACCGTGTGTAGATTTTTATAGTGTTGGGTTGCATCACATCATTAGACTTATGTCTGTAAAACTCGTAAGCCTGAAACCGGTCCTGCTTACCTTTATAAGCATTAATGTCTTCCATGTGGCACCCCGAGTTTGCGAATAGCCAGTAAGTGAAGTTGGTAGTCCGTATAACGTTGCCAAAAGAGAAAAGACTTTAGAAAATGTATATATGAATCCTATATAGACTTGACTTAATGTCCTGAAAATATAATAAATTAAGTATTTCATGATTCTTATGCTCTTTTCGATTCCCTAGGAATCGCCCTTACACACTCTTGTAAATGAAGTACTTAACGTAGGATGATAACTATAGTGAGCTTCAAATCCCTTTGTTATGGGATGATTGAATTATCGGCTCACATAATATGTATTACTAATTACGTGTATAAGAGCCTATTCACAAGTAGGACTGAAGTAAGATTGCATCTGTTTCAATAACTTGAGTAGTTTCCTAGGCCATATAATTCTATCATAATCGACTTCGTAAAGATAGTTCCATGGTCACTGTAGCTGTAACTATTAACTGATCCCAGTCAAGGAGATGAAAATTGTCTTCGTATTGAATCTTTATGTGACAATTCCAATGAAAAATCAATATTTTTTATCTTCCATTGTCAAGGGAAAACTGGAAATACCAAGTCAAGTTTGTTGATGCTTACAAAACATCACGTGAATACAAAGGTTTTAGTAAGTATTATATCTGTGTGCTCGATCAAGAAATATAAACATGTTATTGAGGAAAAACTCCATATATTTTAGTATATACTACGTTTTAGACTTTGTTTACTGAGAGTAGCGTGGGAGAATCTCTCACTCAAATCCCCGAGCGCTTCACAAATGAACTTCAAATCGGTTGACCTAGAAATTGTGTGTATGTAAAATGGATAACGATGGCGGAAAATTCTGTGCAAACTTGTTTGTCCAGGCTGTCTTCTCACAGATTATTGAAAACCTTTAATTTACACACTTGCATATCGTCGGCGAAGGTTCCTAAAGTACCAAAATCTATCCCTTCAACATTGAAATTGGTACTTTAGGAAGCCTATATGATCAACGAATGCATGACACACCATAAATCACATATCACCAGAAACTCTCCATAACTCCAGATAGACAAATATAATAAAACATGAACACTGTTAAACAATTCTCTACATTGTTAACCAATATGGCTTCATTATCTGTATTGTATAATTTATTTTTGATATTATTTATAGATTTGTAACTTATTCGATCGTGGGTTTTTGTCTAAATATTTTTTGCAACTGTAACATAATTTGATGTTATACATCTAGCTGATTAGCTTTCTAATTTCATTATTTAATTTCCTTACATCCACTTCAGCTTATTAAGACATATTTCTCTTTCCCGATATTTCTACTTGACAATACTGTTATGGCTAACAAATTTATCACTAGCTTATAGCATATGTACAAATATTTTTCGGTGTAAAGCCATATTCCATTATCGTTATCTTTGAATTCCGGTATGAATGAACATACGAGAATAAAAACTTTCTGCGTCTAACATTATTCTTAAATAACGTTATTTAAAACATTGAATAATGTTGTCCAACTATGTTTTGCGCATTTGTCGAGTCAATTTTAAGCTGTAGATTTAAGTTTAGAAATGAATTTAAATTTAATTTTAACAAGCAACATACGAGCAACATAGCATAAACTATCTCTTGGGGCTTGAACCCAACACCCTATATGTAATTATATAGTTGTATTGCATACGCTGCAAAAGTTTTCAACGTAATTATGTGTTGGTTAATGATGACAACTATTGCGTCTACAGAAGCAATGAATTTTAACCTTCTTTAAAAATTTCAGCTTTGATCTTGCCGCATTCTGTCTGTCAACAAAATATTAATTGAAGGTTTCTTTGCTTTCACATGTCGTAACACTCCAGACTTATAGGGATTTCAACACCTTGGACGAAGGAAAAATAAACCGATTCCTTTGGAAACAATAATAACAGTAGAATGTATAGAATATATAAATTAAATTTTAGGTGTGCATTATTCATTTGAGGTCCGAGCTCAACCACTACCGCAAATTTAGACCTATTTAGCGTAACTGACAATGAGTTGTGCAATGACGCAAAACTTTCTTGCACAATAGTCTTAACCAACAGACATTTTCCCACCTATTTATGCATCTAGACCTGCTTATAGGAATAACTAAAAAGCCTTTTGAATTTTACTATTTCAATTTATTCCGCTACAAGGAAAAATTGCAGGGAAATGTCATTCACAACACACCTTTAGATAATTTGTTTCTTTCAAATTGGAGGCAATTTCTATATTGAAATATGCATATTTGCGTGTGAAGAGTTGCTGCAATTATTAGTATTATTGCGCTGAAAGTAATTATGCGACGCATGCTAAACAGATGAGTGTTTTGAAAGTGTACAAGTAAGAATTAATCATATTGAATATTAAAAATTAAATTTTGTTGGTTACATATTCTAGGACAAAATTATACGTTCAACTCCAGTGTGAACGGTATTGCGCTTTCTCCACTTGATACTGGCTTCAAGACTCTGTACTACAGCCCTCTCAGTTCCTTCAGTCTATTTTCTGTCCCCACGGAAGCTCTTCAGAAGGCCGGAGATTCCAACGGTCCTGGTGCAAACTTGGATGATTCTATTGTTACCACTCTTGGCTCTAAGGCATCACAATCAGGTGGAATGATTGTGGACTCAAGTGGACTCTTATATTTTGGATTGTACGGACTAAATTCTGTAAATTCTTGGAACACTTCCTATGCCAATCTTACAAACAAAAACCAAGCTCTGCTCATCCAGAGCGACATAGATCTTCAAACTCCAGATACTTTTGCCATTGATCGCAACGGCTTTGCCTTCGTAACCACAAACCGTCTCCAGAGATTCCTGACAAAGAGTTATGACTTTGAAACGACTAACTTCCGAGTGGTCCGATTCTTTGTAGGCTTAAAGAACTACATGTACTCGAAGAATGATGCCGTGGAGCCAACGGCAGAACCGGAAGCAGAGGCTGAGCCCAAATCTGAGCCCGAACCTGAAACTAGTGCTGAACCAACGGCGGAAGCTGAACCAAAATCTGAACCTGAAGCAACTGCTGAGCCAAAGTCTGAACCGGAGGCAGATTCGGAACCCAAAGCAACGTCCCAGCCAGAACCTGAATCTGAACCAACCTCTGAGCCGGAAGTTGCGAGTGAACCTAAAGCAGAATCGGAACCGACTGCCGGCGGATCAGATAATCACAATGATAAACACCGCTATGACATTCACAATGATCACGAACACCATGACAACCAGGATCATGCAGATAATGTCATTCACAATGAAGGGCCGCGAGCTTTGGGAGCAAACTCTTCCGGAAGAGTGTCATCATTCCTTACAAATACAATTGTACCTGTGTTACTTAGCATGGCATATTTGCGAGTATTTTAGCTAATGTCAGGTTAATTTAAGTTCTATGGGTCAAGTAAAATAAGTCAATTGGACGCTACAAATTCACTTCTTGTTGCAATCACTGTTTCGGATTACCAAAGGTCAAATTTTGTTTCTTCAACTATAGATTATCTAGTACAGTAGATATTAAAAGTATCTGCATATTAGTTTGTTGTGATAATGCGTGGATTTACATATCTACTTATCATACATTGAACTAAATTTTATCCAGTCTACTGCATACTTACTTTGCTGTTAGGATTAGGAGTTATGTAATAACTCATCGTTTGTATTTAAAGATAATATTTTAATATTTAGCTATGGTCAAAGTCAAAAGACTCGGTGAGGTATTTTTGCAGGATAAACTGTATCTCTGTACCAAATATACGTTATGAATGAGTCCATTACTGACTGAATCACTGAATTATCTAATTTGACATAGAGTAAGCGTATCTATTTTTGCTTAACTATGTATGTATAATGTCCCTGTTAAACCCATGCTATAAATTAAAGGTCATTCATTTGTTTTTGTGTGGAGGCTTAAAGAAAGAATAACACTAGCCCTCCCGGTAACAACGTTGTTGCAATGTTATTGTTAGGTGTGCTACTTATCATTAGGTGTAATACATGTCCATGGTGCGTAAAGTGCACTTACTGGAAGCCAAAAACTTACATGGTTTATCAGTTTATCTGAAAATAAAGTATCTAATGGAGTCTAAAAATGTTTACGGGTTCTGTTGTCGATGTTGATATTTATCCAAGACAACCATTACAGTTTTCATGCGATCAATAATGATTAAGTGGTTACGCAAAAAAAGTTAAATATGCATGTACATATATACGGCAAAAGTAATCACATGAAATGAAGCAAAACGAAAGCCCGTCAATTTCGCTCATTGCCCCTCAACCTCAACGTCAACTTATGAATATACGTACTTACGTACTATGTTAGCTTAGTATGTAGATATTTTATAGCTTTCTACGTGAGAGTAAACAATTTGCACATCATTCGATTCATATTCGTACAGTTTTGGAAGCAGCAGACTGGCATTTTCCTATACTACACGATAATAACCCCAACCATTATAACCTGACGATAGCCATCACCACTGTGATAAACCCCAATTTTTCCCTACAGCTATCATAATAATAATAAGTGATTATTCACCTCTTCGTCTTTCTCAGCAAGGGGACTGCAGCATATTTTCGGAAGCCACCGAACCATTTCCTGTTTAAACAACAAATTACTTTTTTAAGTTAAGTAAATTCAAAGTTGTCCCCTAGTTTGAGTTTGCACACCCAAAGAACTTAATTGGGGTGACTCTTGCAATGTCTTGGATGCCTCGTCCCGGCTTATCTTCCTCACTATTTCTGCCTGGCAACTGGCAACCACTTATAGTTATCGAACATTCCCTAATTCTCAACATGCGCTTTGTCCAATCGCACATTGGTCATTTGCGGCATGAGGTCTTCGGTTGTTCCAGTACTATTTCCACCGCTAGCCTCAATACAGCTCTCTGACAAAATGTATAAAATGCTACAAAGAGAGAAAATGTTGCTAAATTTCCGAGCCATTGCTGTGTTCAGCTGGCTCAAAGTTTTCCCCTTTGATTTTAATCTCTCGACCAGAAAAATGTCTGTTCCGACATCTCCCTTAAGGAAAACATCATATATCATGTGGCTCTATTTCGCATTCTTGTACAGTTTTTACTTGAGCAATTGCTTCCTAAACTCACTCTCCCTGTTCTGGAATACGAAAGACTCGTACAAAATCCCAATCGTCTTCATAACCTTCCTGGCATCAGTGATGGCACCAACGTGGAACTGGAAGCTCTTTGTGTTTCCAAAATTACAGGAAAACATATTCAACGAGTTTAGTTTCAATCGACAAGGGTGGCTGCAAAAGAACATCTTATATTATTGCACCAACTTCCACAGGTCACTCAATAAAAGCCGGAGGTTGATATCTGGAAGACCAAGTATGGCAACGCAAGTTCCTGATAATAAAACAGCAGGAGAGAAGGACAAACCTGGCGTGAAGAAGCTTTTTTTGCAGAATCTTCCCATGTTCTTCTGCCCTATTTTGCTAGCCCCAACTATATGCTTCTTTTCCGATGTTCAAATTCCTTTCTCATGGATGAATCTGGTTCCGGTGGCCTCTAGAACGTCATTCGCAATCACAATTTGCCTGGTCTTCGACACTTCAATACTTTTGTTCTGGATAGCAACCGGTTATTACTTCTGCCTTCTCACGTTGAGCTTCTTGGAGTACTTTGATGAAGAAATTCGACTACTTACAAATAAACTCAGGTACGCTCTTAATTGCTTCAAAGGTGAAGAATACTAAAAATACATACATTCAACATAGAAAAATTATTCAAAATGTGTTTTTATCATCAGGTTCGTCAATGTGCCAGCCGATGCTTTGAATGAGGTCATCGATGCTCTCCGTGTCCTCAGATTAAAGCTTCAACACTTCAGTCAAGTTACGAGTTATGTAACAGTGACATGTAAACTTCTGAATGTGTTATTAACCATATTTTGCCTCCATACTTGTTTACAATTTATTGATAGCGAAGTCGTAGTTTCTCTTCTGAGCTGCATACTTGGACTTCTAAGCGCCGCAATTTACGTCGCTCTGGATAAGACTTTATTGATGCCTTTAAAGATGGACAAGATTAAGAAGAGGATTGTCACTTTATCCCGCCTGCACAATAAATTAACTCAGAAAGAAATCAAGGTTGTAGTAAGATCCATCTCCAGCAGTGAACTTCCAGTAGGACAATTTCTTAAGTTTCGTAGAGATTCCACTCCATCCTATCTCAGCTGTATTGCTCTACAGGTCATACAATTGCAATCTTCCCTGTAGATTTACACTACATGTGACTTTAGTTAACTTTAATGAAATTAGTACTTTTAGGGTTTATGTCTCCTTCTCAATTCTAATAACACTAATAGCTAAATTCTGTTCATTCATGGGTTAACATGTTATGTTAGGATTACTGGACTTTGTGAAATAATTGTCGCAGATATGGCACTTTCAATTTTTGGGTGACCACGGTATGTGGAACCTTAATACCTATAAGACATGTGTGCCTTTTTGTAAACACGTTTAGAGTACGTAATATGTGACATGCTAACACTTTCTCCATTACCTAACGCACTACACTTTCACCGGTTCATCGCTCCATCACAATAACCCATTTGCTGGTTAAATGTAATATATAGGATAATTAATCGTGATAATATTATCAATGATAATTAATAATCATTAAAGGAATAAATATTGCTATTCAATAATCGATTATACTTACCGTACCATGAATGTAGAAAGTAAAGCAATCTTCGGCCAACTTTCTCTTTGACAAAACTTTCTCCGACACTACTTTGTGGGGCTCAGCTATGTAATTATAAGAGCATTACGTCGGCGAAGGATCTGAAAGTACCAACTGCATGCGTGGCTAATGCCTTAAAGTATCAAAAACGACTTTACGCTAATGTCTAAACAAACCAAAACTAAGGACTCCACGTTTAAACATGTGTGGTACTTCTTGACTTTAGAATTTTGAGCATTCCAGCGTTGATACTTTAAGACACTGACAAGTCATGCAGTTGGTACTTTCAGATCCTACGGCGACGATTATTATTTTATATCATTACCATTTTAAATGGCTTATTTTTTGTTTGTGCTTCTGTGGAAAATACTTATATGAGAAATGACCATATCAAATAATGTAAAACACGTTCATGGTAATTTTGCATGTGTACTTATTTTGTTGTTGTACAATAAGGATAATTATGAATAAATACCTGTTGATGGACCTATAAGTATACTTTGAACATATTTTTTGAAATATTTTATATGCGTATCTGTTCATAATATTGATAATCAGTAATTTCAGACTTATCCTGAAAGTCCAGAACGTTGATATTTTTTCGGACCTCGAAATTATCAAAACCTATATTTTTCATTCAAACAGCTCCACTTATGCGCAAAATTGATTTTTCAACAATGCTCATGTAATTTAATGGGAGCCCTGAAGGTCTTGGAAGAGGGTTCCACGGATTTGAAGATTGTGACAATACTATTCAGCCGATTTCCATAATCAAGGACGCAAATCAAAGAAAAATAATTGTCCAGAGTTCAGTCTTAGGGAATTTGGAAAATTCGCATCCCTTGCTGTGGAAATGTGCAATTTACACCTCAAAAATTAGCTTTTTTAGCTTTACAAGATAAAATAGCGACCAATTAAGTATGACATATTTGTTTTCATATTCAGCACAAAAAGTTACCCTAAGATCACTCAACAACAAAATGTCAAAGGCGCTAAAAATTGATCCCCTCAGTGCCAACGTTTTGTTATTTTTTCGTTTAAACAATATTTGGATTCTACGCGTCCCCTAATTAATAATTAAATAATCACAAACTCTTCGGCACGGTAACTGTGAGGTCAGTTTTCACTGCAACCATGTCGACCGTTGCTTCCCCCGGCGTACGTACCCCCGGGACACGGGGGCTCCACTATCTCCAGGCCGCCGGGCTTGTTTTTTTTTCATTACTAATCTTGCAGTATTAAAAACTGAATTTATCATCTCTTTTGTACTTGTTGGCAGCTAATTAGTTAGCATTAAGTATTGCCAGTAATTATTAGTTCAGTTACTTAAGTAAGAATTTCTGCTGGCTTCGAGTAAACGTTGAACTGGTTGAACGCTTGAATCCGCTCCTACGCGTTCGTTAACCAATCGGAGAGGGTTTTGGGCGTGGCCGAGTAGTCTTGCCGCGAAGGTTTGGCGGAGGCTCGAAAGGCAAACTGAGACAAGACTTGGATTGTTTGATTTGTTTGAGACAGCAAAATATTTTACGAAGATTTGTTTGATTGACTCTCGTGGGCTCGTCCTCGTCATGTCATCATTTCTGAACTACCAGATTTAATCCTTCATTAATTGATTGTGTTAGTGAAGTTAGTATAGTTTGATTTCTTGAGATATTTAAAAAAATCACTGGGTAAACCATCAATATTTTCGTCATGAATTTGGAACTATTGGGTAAGCCTTTCAATAGTTTAACGTCGTACTTCATGTACTACCTACATCGTTTGTAGCTTTAATGTTGATAGTAAAACAATTAATTTTATCTTTACAGAGACCTTTGGCCAGAATTATCCTGAGGTACTATAAGTTTCGTACGTCGTGCTCCGTTCTGCTTCTGATTCTGAAGAAGGGCAGTTGTCCGGAACGTTGTTCATGATAATTAAATCTATTTATTAAAAATTATCTTCCCGTATGAAGGAATTTACAAGTAAACTTCAATTATGTTTTTTAATACGAGTATAACTTTGCAGGAATATGATGGAGTACTAGATTGCGTCTCATTAGCAGTTACAGCAGCTTTTAACAGACGAGGAACCCTACTTGCTGTGGGCTGCAATGATGGTCGTATTGTAGTTTGGGACTTCATGACTAGAGGCATTTCAAAAGTTATTCCAGGACATGTACATCCAGTTTGTTCAATAAGGTCGTAAGCATATTTTGTATGCCCACAATTAACTCGTTCATAAATTAATTATTATTATTTGTTATTCTTGTCAATGCTTTAGCTGGTCAAGGGACGGAAGAAAAGTACTGACTGCCTCAACTGATAATACTGTATGTATACTGGATATTTTGAGAGGGGAGTGTGACACTAGATTCAGATTTCCTTCCCCTGTGTTGAAGGTTCGTTCCAGATTCCAGCTAAGATTGTCTTGCACATGTGACACTTGATAGTATGCAAGTCTTTTATGTTTTCACTCACCTAGGTTCAACATCACCCTCGGTGTTCAAAGTCTTTCTTAGTGTGTCCTATGCACCATGCTGCAGTTGTCGTAACAATGGATGGCACACACAAAGTTGTCCCTACGGACGATGACGTAAGTTCTGCATACATACGTTCAATATGCAAAGAGAGTAATTATACGAAGAAGTCATTAAAGATTGATGAAATGCCTGAATTTTTACAGGATGATCTAAATGTCGTCGCGTCATTCGACAGACGAGGTGACTATATTTACACCGGAAATTCTAAAGGAAAAGTATGTGCATTTCAAGTAAAAGATATGAAACTTATGGCGAGTTTTCGCATTGGTCAAGGTGCTTCAAGCACAACTGCTGTAAAAAGTATTGAGTTTTCCAGAAGAGGAGAGTAAGTGGGGTTTTTTCATTCTGTACATTATAAATGTGAACCAGTGCATTATAAATATGCGAATGCTTTGATCTTTTCGTAATATTATTATTAGTATAGTTTTATTGATTTGGGCAGAGCCCCTTCAATATTCAGAGATTACTCTCAACTCACAGATTCCATACAATACGTAAACAATACAAATTCCTTTACATATTTTCGTAATTATAGGTGGTTCCTAATTAACTCTGCTGACCGAATTATTCGTGTTTACGATTCCCATGCAATACTTGCTTCAGGAAAAGATGGAGAGCCTGAACCTATCCAAAAACTTCAAGATTTGGTTAATAAGTGCGTTATCACAAATTTTATTCTTTTATATTATTATTGCTATTCCTACAAGGATACTAATTTGTAATGTAAATTCCTATAATGAATGTTCATTCCTTTGCCTGCGCATATTTTCAGAACTATGTGGAAAAAGTGTGTATTTTCTGGTGATGGCGAGTACATTTGTGCTGGTTCAGCCCGACAACATGCTCTTTATATTTGGGAGAAAAGTATTGGAAATTTGGTTAAGATTCTCCATGGAACTAAAGGCGAGCTTCTTCTGGATGTAGTGGTGAGTTCATTTTTTATATCGGCATTCTCATTTGTCATTTATTACAGACTTTTAAGTAAGGAAATCTATTCAGTGGCACCCTGTTCGACCCATAATTGCTTCAATAAGTAGCGGCGTTGTTTCAATCTGGGCGCAGAATCAAGTGGAGAATTGGTCAGCATTTGCACCCGACTTCAAGGAATTAGATGAGAATGTTGAATATGAAGAACGTGAGTCGGAATTTGATGCAGAAGACGAAGATAAAATTCCTGAAGCATTGGCTGAAAACGGGGAAGATGATCTAGAGGTTGGTTTCATAAACTGATTACATATTCACTTGCGTAATTTACATACAGTTTAGCTAATAAGTGCTACGTTGCTAAATCAAAAAGCTTAGCAAGATCTCTAGACTTTACTTGCCAAAACTAGCCTATTAGCCTACAGATCCTACAGAAAGGAAATTAGAGACAAATGTATTTATCAATGATTCATATAATTATAAATTATAATACATAGTTATGTAAACAAATTATAGGTTGACGTTGTTACCGTGCAACCCATCCAAGCGTTTTGTAGCTCTGATGAAGACGATGAAGACCAAAATGTTTTATTATTTTTGCCTATTGCCCCTGAGGTGAGCTAAATTTATCGCTTAAAATGATCATAGATGTCATTTCGTCTAATTTGAGTCTACTATTTGTTATTATTTACATAATTTCACTTCCATAGGTGGAAGATACGGATGACGCCTGGACAATGGAAAATAAAATGGCGGAGGAAGCTCTCAAGAGATCCTATGAGCACAAGGAGAATAGCCCGTCGCCAAAGAAAAAGAAAGCGAAAATATATGATATTAGCCTAGAAAATGCTCCTACAGATGGTATTACAAGTTTCGCAACCATTATTTTCATATCAAGAAATTCTTGTTGTAGTAGTAATGTAACGACTTAATTTTTACAGAAGTTCATCCATTATTGAATAACAAGCCCAATAAAGATAAACCTTCGGGAAGCAAGAAATCCGGACTTTATCGTTTTAAGAACGAAAAGAGGCATAAGGAGAAATCTAAATAAACGACGCGAAACTCATTGAATAATAAATTACTATTACTGGTATACTGGTTATAGAATAGATGTTTTGTATTATAAGTATACACATTTTGTTAAATGACTTGAACTTGAATCCTCTTAAATATATGCTGTCTGCGGGATGAGACACTTTTTCAACTACGTGTGACAATAAGTTCAACTAATTTTTCATGGGCTTTATGACTATTCATTCAGAAAGCCCAACTGAACGACAACTGTCTTGAGTAGCTATGCAATATGGATGTAATATAAAAGTTCAATATTAAACGACCGGCGGATGTAATTTAAAGATACATGGCTCCCATATTATCTCCCATTACCATTACATGGTAAATATTCTGAAGTTACATGTGAGTATGTACGTTAGTACATCCGCAAGTTAGTAGTATAATGTTTTTTCGAATAAAGACCGGGAGAAGCTATTCTACAGGAAAATGCTTTTTTAAACTTAATTTTCATATTAACGTTTAGTGAAAGATCGACGTTATTCGTTCCTTGTATTCCTTCTTTTTATTTGCATGCACTGTGTTAATCCAGGTCATTCGGGATACTTGGAATAACAGAAATATACAACTGGCAATTTACCATAACCATGCAGATGACCGAAGTTGTTGCGAATGACATATCATGCGATCACCCGGTTGTAGCATTAAGTGGGAAGTAGTGTACTACTACCGCATGTATCAATATACAAGTTAAGCAATATACGGGCATCTAAAAGACCCGAGAAATTGGATGGAGTCCACACAGTAATACCCCTATGTGTCGCTAGTGCTGCTGCAGACATCCACATCTGCTCAAAGGATCGAGCCAGTGCGGAAAATCAGGTAGTATGAAAACACATATTATATTATGTACGTACAGTAAATTGATCCCGTTTGAAAAGAAAAACCAGGGAGAAGGCAATTGTACGGCACTTTCAAACAGTATCACAAAATACAATAAATTAGTATTGTAATTGGCATATTTATAAACTTTTCTTTTTTCCATTTAGTTCTAAAAAACTTGAAAATACTGAATACATTCACCTTGTGACATTAAATTAGTATTATGAGTGTTGTACTACTTCAGTAACAGTGCACTTCATTATACTTAAACTCCTTACACCCTATATACATTTACGTAAAAGTTTGGAATGATCTTCGAAGCCGAATCCATGAGTTCACGTTATTAGCTGTTCATTCTATTCAGTTCCCTGTTTGATTCAGAGTTTACATATGTGGCTACAGCTCTGATAACTCCACAAACCAAAAGGCATAAACGCATCTAATCTAGGTATACATACAACTAATTTTGCAAAGGTAAGTAAATTAACGGGAATTTTTAAATTGACGCTTATATGCTAAAAAATAAATAAAGAATACATTGCTACATAAAAGCAAAATAATTACACAATAAATTATACATACACATTCTAAAATGTGTTTTGAATATTAGGTTAAGGAATTTCTACACTCTGTCTGATGAGGAAGTCATCAGACCACCGATCCGATGTTCGTGAGCGTGTCACGGATGCTAATAAGGTGCCATTGGGTAGACCTGGGTTTTTCTCAGGGTCGAAGCCTGCGGGTGCATCATCTCTGCTGAAACCTTCCTACCTAATGGGTAGTGACTACAGCTCGTCTGCCAACATGTCTTCATCTATAAACTCTTCTGCTTCCATGGTTACATCTTTTGCTAACTTGAATCAGCACATCCCTGGAATCAGCTCATCCAGTAGCTCAAATACCAGTAATAACTCGTCCAAGCAAGCAACGGATTATTCAAGGTGGAGCGAATCGCCTATTGGTGGCTATATGGGTTTTTCAGCCCATAAATCTTCCAAACTGTCGAGCAAGCGGGACAATGACGGTAAATATTAGTTTTAGACACCAGAAATCGTTACATTTAATGTATAATATAGTATTTTTATATTGTTTATTTCTTGCTGAGCAGATAGTAGCGATTCATTTGGGAATGGGAGCGGAGGAGACGACAGTCGAGGGAGGGATAGAAGACGTAAGCGGTCTCGATGGATGGGGAGTACGGACGAAAAAGCGGTGATACCCGGAATGCCTACAATCTTACCCTCTGACCTCCCTCCTGATCAACAAGAGGCATATATAGGTACTTTTACGTTCCATCATTCTTGTTTGTAATAATTTAGAGATTATGGTTAAATTAATACTATTACCACTTCATTTTCTTATTTCATCCACAGTTTGTATACATATATACATGATTAATTATTAATAACCTATTTTTAGCGTGCACTTTCAAGTGATATATCTGTATCTAAATCCATGTATGAATAATCTTGAATTTGTTTTTATTGTGAGATTATTTTCACAAACGTTTCTGTGTTAGTCATGTCCAAACACAGAATTTCTGAATAACAATCTTGCAAACAGATTAATTGTTCTTATTAGTTGGGAATCAAAATATGTAGAAGCTTACGATTAGTCAAAGGTGCGAGTTAATGTTGGGTTGTTGGGTATATTGTCAGTGTACAAAACACAAATTTTAAACTTTTCGTAATTTACAGTAGATCACTGGAATACCTTTGACGTGTATAAGAGAGACAATGATCCCGAGCTTAGTGTTCCAGAGCTGTTTTAGAAATTCGAAATTGAAACGTTTGATTTACTAATTGAATTGAGTAAATGTTCTTGAACGATTCACTATTTGCGGTTTTCTCTTTGGCTTTTGATGTGTGCCTGACAAGGAGAAATCCGAAACTGTGTATGATGTCCTTCAGGATCAGGAATACTTGATGGAGTCGTAGAGAAATGGACAAAAGTGTACCTAGATCTCTATAATAATCTAATACATTGGGCAATCTCATATTATTACTAACAATTTCTTTTACAGCTCTTGTGAAACTGCTCAAAAGTAACGAGGTCAAACCCGAGTTCCTAATTTAATATATATGTGGCTTATTTTTCCAGTACTGTGAAGGAGGACGCGAGAATTATGATTTCCAAAAAATTAACACTTAAATGATTCGGCGTTTGTTATTTTGGTTAGGCGTTTTATTTTTGTTACGTAATGATGATAGGATTATCATTTTTGGGTACATTGAAATTGAATTTATTAATTTGTTGAATGGGGACACTTTAATGGTGCTCCTCATTCTTTTTAACCCGATAATCTTACAGCTCAACTTCAAATTGAAGAATTAACGAGGAAACTTCGAAGTGGGGATTTAGGGATTCCTCCGAATCCTGAGGACAGGTCCGAAATCAAAATTCTGCTTGTATTATATATTCCAGCTTTCTTCGAAGGAACAACCGTTTGCCATGCCAGTTGATATCAACTCCAATAATTATTCTTGATATGTATTTACATAATACTCGAGTCTAATCAATTTTTGTCCAATTTATTGTTCAGCTATTTCAGCTGTATCAACTTTATGAATTTATGTAAAGTTTCTAAATATAATTTTATTCGTGTTCATAGATTTAGATGGTTTGTCATTCCTACATACTGATGAATCTGATTGAAATCATTCTGATATATAATTATATCTTAATATAATTAATGGAAGTTTGTCAATGGATAATTATTTTTGTAGTGACAAATAAAAATGTAACTGCTTAGGCCGAGTCTCCACGTGTGTTTTTGGTGTTTTTTTCTGTCAGATCGCCGTCTCCAGAGCCAATCTACGGTACTGATGGCAAACGGCTAAACACCCGTGATTACCGTACAAGAAAGAAGTTGGAAGAAGAGCGTCATAAATTAATCCAGCGCCTGATTAAGCTTAATCCGGACTACAAACCTCCAGCAGACTACAGGTATTGTTAAGACTGCACGTGATTGGTTTTCTTTTTAGAAACATTTGATTCCAACCTAACCGTTACTTTGAGTATGGTTCTAAAAGTCATTTGAATGTACACAAACTCTGCGTTTGTTTTTATCCACGAAGGGCTCCAATCATTAAGATAGTAGATCGAGTTCCGATTCCTCAGGAAGAGCACCCCGAAATCAATTTCGTAGGACTACTAATTGGACCTAGAGGAAATACACTAAAGGGTTTGGAAAAGGATACAGGGGCGAAGATTATTATTCGAGGAAAGGGTTCCGTGAAAGAAGGAAAAGTTGGAGGTAAGGCTGGGCACCCACTACCTGGAGAAGATGAGCCTCTCCATGCCTATGTTACGAGTAATAACCCAGACTCGGTGAAAAAAGCTTGTGAAAAAATCAAGGATATAATTCGACAAGGAATTGACATGCCTGAATCTCAAAACGATTTACGGAAAAATCAACTTAGAGAATTAGCTTTGCTCAACGGAACACTCCGAGAAGGCGAAGGACCTAAGTGTAGCAATTGTGGGGCTACTTCTCATCGAACATGGCACTGTCCAGACAAACCCAATATCACTAACAGCGTTATTTGTACTGTGTGCGGAGGTGCTGGGCATATTGCACGTGATTGCAGGTACATAATTTTCTATAACTTGTTATAATATTGATCAAATTAATTTCATTAAAATGCTTATTTATCTGGAGAATAGAATGAAACGGCCTGGCACTGGAGGACCATCTTCCACAAATTACAATGAGAAGGCAAAAATAGATGAGGAATATTTGTCTTTGATGGCGGAGCTGGGAGAAGCACCCCCAAAAGAAGAAGTCACACGGGGCAATCGTGGCAACAAACCTCAAAGTAGCGGTGGGCATAATTTATTTGAGAAACCTTCTGCCCCCAAAGCAGTTATGCCTTCACAGGTGCCCACACCGTCTGCCCCACCCCCTACAATTGCCAATACAACCCACCCGCCGCCATCAGTACCACCAATGACTCCTCCGCCCGGTGTTCCTAACTTCCCACCTCCAGGATGGAATTCAATGAATCAGCCTCCTCCACCTGGAGATTTAGGAAAGAATGCTTCTGGAGGTCAACCACCAGGTCCTCCTATGATGCCTCCACCCCTTCCAAATTCTTGGGGTTACCCTCCTGCTTACCCACCAATACCAAGTATGAGTGGTCAGCAGTGGTCTCAGTGGGGTCCACCCCCTCCTGTTCCTCCACCACCAACAGGCCATCAACCACCTCCAGGTATGTATTGGCAACAAGGAATGGGTTATGGGATGAACCCACCACCACCTCCACCCCCTGACACGAATCAACCACCACCCCCTCCCCCATCTTAGTTGAATTGAAAGGATTTAGTATGCGGGCAAAAATTCATGTATCTATCAAATGGAAAATTTCGTAGTTTTGAAGTCTTGATGGAAAGCCGAAGTTTGTAGCTTTGAATATAGGTATGCATGTAAGTTGTTACGTTATAATAATTCAGTTTTTATACAAAAACATTTCAATTATCGTTTTCATGCTTACGGAACCCAAAGATTTTCCTATGTAAAAGGACATGAACGCACATCACTTAAATAGTATTAATGCTGCCTATCATGTAAACAGTACAGACCGATAGTAACAACCATCAACTCCAAAAAGTGTTTCTTGTTGTGGTTGATAAAATGTTACATAATAGTGTTTATCAGTAAAGTGGTGTAGCTGCTGTATTTCATTTCGGTACGGTTTCTCCCATGAATCTCATGCGTATACCCTATACACTTGTGTTATAATTGTGTATGCGTATACCGTACATTTAAAATGTCATGCATACGAGTTCACAATAAACATGAATGACATTTTTATTTTGTTGTATTTTTTACTGCATCATGGTATACCTTGCATGGGTTTATGGAATGTTTGTGCATTAATTATACATAAATGATGCTCATAACTGGGCAGCATAACGTGCGGCGAAAAATGAACCATTTCCAAAAATATTCCACGTAAGTATATACTCTTGAGGTGTTATTCTAAGTCATTTTAACATTGTGGGTAATAAATTGTTATAGAACTACCTGTACAAACTATGACAGAATCTTGAAAAACGACAATACAAAATAAAACTCGTATAGCGGTGTTTCAGGAAACAACGGAATAAGGATGAGCACCACTTGTGGTGAGGAACACGTAATGGTGTTATTAACTTTCTTTTCCACGAGTGAGAGTGACTGACAGTATTTAAATCCACAATCCACTCTATAATCTATTCTACATACGTCATATGTGAATGACAGGATAGTGCTGGAGACATTGTTTGGAGTCTGCAGTTCAAACCACCGTCCAGCGCAATTATAATGCAAGACGGGGCATTTCAAAATCGTTACGCGATTGTAGCCAAACAAAAGAGCAAAGAATATTGAAAATAACTCAAGTGAGGATTTTTCCAAATTGTTTAAATATTTTCTTTAAACGGACTATTTGACCTACTACCTTCCTCGGATGGAAACAGATTAAGAAAACAAATTAGATCCAGAAAATTATGTTGATACCAATTTTAGACAGGTCTAGCTAAACGTTGGCAGCGGTAGGTTGGAGAAAGCCAGATAGAAATATCCGGTAAAAACGCACACTTCGATATTACCAATAAATTCCATTCATCTCTACCGATTTTGATTTCTCTTTGCTGTTATAAGTTACAATTACATTTAATGATTTTTAAAATGAGCCACCAAGCAATATTGTGCGTGAACGTTTCGGACTGTAGTTTTCAAGCAGAATCTCATGAGCTCTCACCATACTTATTACTTTTTGAGAATACACCAGCACCTAATTATTCTATTGCGCTCAGAGTTATACGGAAGTGCATACTGGAGAAAGGTGCGCGAATATGTGCTGTAACACAAGTTAGAGATAATTTAGATAGCTATATGTTTTTTATTAAAGTCAATCATGGCAATCTTGTTATTTGGTCACTAGCTAAGACAAACAGCTGTAGACGAGATCTAACGCTGATAATAAGCACATTCAACCTCCTATAGTAAGACCACAACCTAACCGGAATTGATTTTTAGCGTGATTTAGAGAACCACACAACGAGAAAGTGAAGGGCATTGGATTCAGCCGTTTTTCAAAAGCGCCAGTTACCGTCCAGTTGGTATCCACCATTGCTGAAAACATCATCCACATTTACTTAACTCAATGCAATCGAGGAAACTTTACAGCTTATATGTAGGTGCACATATCCCTTCTTTACCTTTCATTACAAAATTAGCCTTTGGGATGTCAAACTGGTAGCCCAAAGATGCAACCGTTTGCTGGTGCTGGTAACTATTTTCGACCTCAACACCAACTTGCAATTCTTCATTCAAGCGACGATAATAACATAACCCAAAACCGTTAGAGCCATAATATCCGCTCCATACGCTTGAATCACCTGCAGAGAAATAAATAGTCAACAATAGTACAACTTGGTCAAACCGTGAAACTTCTTACCAGTTAATAAAGTCAATATCAGTTAATTTACCTGTGAAACGAGCTGAACCAGACAAAAGAGTCGCAGCACCTCCGGGGATTTGCTGTGACTGCTGGTACATTAATTCAGCACCAAGTGCGATTCTGGACGTGATTGATTGCAAGTAGTGGAATACGGCAATACCTATATTGACATAATCAACATGATTAAAACCCCACATTACCCACAACTAAGGATAGAGTAAACTAACGTACCTGAATTGTTGAATAAGTTAGGATTAACAACAGCAACAGAGCCAGTCCAATCTTTACCCCTCCAGTCCCCACTGACTTGATAGGTTGCAAACTTACTGTTCATGATCTGACAAGTAAAGCAACCGAATGAATTTCTAACGAAAACTTTTATATATTTTATGGACTTTACATATTATGTACTTCACAGAGGAAAATGTCATAAACATAGTATATATTCTGACCTGGGTGCCAAACTTGAGTTTGCATGCTTCATTAACGAAATGAACACCTTGAGCATTTAGATTCCCTGAAGGGTCCATTTCTCCCATCAAAACTAATGCTGGTTCCGTCGGTGACACCTAATTCATTTGTACGTACATATGCACAATGTAACCTGCATTTTCAACTTTGGTATCAAAATATTGGTTTATAGTAGACATGTACCATTTGGGTTCCCACGTAAGTTGCACCAAAACGATAACCCGATGGAGTGATCGAACTTAATGTAATCGAATGGGAGACTTGAAACCCTTGATTAAGACCTTTATTAATCATTACTTTAGCTCCTTCAAAAGGCTGCGGGAACACTTCTGTACAGATTCAGTACAAAATATTATCTTGAGTATGGAAGAACTAGTTTATACATATTTGAACACCACAACAAAATTATATGTAATGGATGATGCTTTCTTCGTACCTTTGCATTTTTTATGAAGCTCTTCTAAAGTTCCAGGATTATCTTTATACTTAGGATTCTGAACAATTTGGGGAGGGCCATCAACATCTCCTGGCGTTCCTGGCATAGCGCCTGGAGGGGGTGGAGGAGGTACAATCGTGGGATCCGCCGCCTCACACTTTGCCGTCCTCATAATGGCTATACTATTTCCCATTTTGCTTGCACACTTAGAAATATTTTAGGTCAGACAAAAAAAATCAATGAAGCTACGGTTGAAATCGTCGTGAGGTCCTATAGAGATTGGCGGGTTGGGATTACGCTGGTCTTCTATCAGCTTGTCACTGCAAGTTAGGAGAATAACATATTAAGCATTTATTTTTACAATGTCTATAACTGCGGCGAAACTTACTGGAGCACAATCCAAAATCGAACTTCTATTTTATTCCATTCTCAAATAATAGCTTTAATCTTGACAACGCCAAGCCGAAGTCGAAGAGATAGAAAAATTCATTTACTTAATGTAATACTAAAATATATACATAAACGAAATGCAATATTGGTATTAACACCAAGACACGATGTGAAAATTGTAACGTACGAAATTTAAGAAGTTTATACTTTATTATTTCACATAAAAGTGAAAACCTCTTCTAAAACCGCATACAGGAAATTCTATTGTAATTACAAATTGCCATTATTCCTACCGTTTTCATCTATAAAAGGTGTTCCAATCCAACTTCCAACAAGGAACACGGTTCACGTGGTTGATATTTATAATAATGTTAATTATCCTTGTATTATAAATTCATATTCAAAATTATTAGTTACTAAGAAATTAAGTTCATGAAATTGAACCCCACTTGAAAAACTGTGTTGATTGTGATTTGTAATGTGTATGTAACTACAGAACAGAAGAGTGTAAATAAATTGTAAAACCATGAAATCAACTCGCCGTCGCCGGACTCGCTCCCAAAGATGTTGAAAATTCCATTCCACATCCTCACTGCTTTCCACGTGGGTTTAGTTTTAGGTACATACTTACATGTTATAAAATCTCTATACTCTCGTTTATTACCGCTTTGCGCTTCCAGTTCCCTTCCCTTGCACCAATACCAACGAAAACCAACAACGAATCGAACTATATGAACGAACCACCAGAAGCAGCAGCAGTGAGCTCCCATAAATATTATAAGCATTTTCTATGTTCTCGCCTGTGTCGCTAGTGATCACCGACACCGGCCATTTCCTCTTGTATCCACATGTATAATTTCGCTGAGGTGGTCACGTATTTTTAAACTTTTGCGGCAAACAGCTCATACTTCCAAAGATTTTTTATTTACATTTATTATCTAATCTAATCTGTTTAAACTTTCTGGGAATAGAAACCCGTTGGATTTTCCAATTACAAAATTTACTTGATCATTCCATTTTAACAAATTATTAATTTTAACACCCAATAATTTACTTTTCTTAATTTTAATAAATATCATAGCTCATAATCATATGTATGATTAAAGTTTTTAAACAAATTGATGTTTAGGAGCGAAGCGAACTTATGCAGAGCTGGTTCGGACGAAATTTGTCCAGCTAAAAACGTTTTACTGGTACATCTTGAACCTACAAATTGTGTCACACACATTCGGGGGTACCTTGAAGTTGATCCTAAGCCAACTACATGCCATTTAATTTCACTATGTAGTTACGAAGTTAATGCTATTAAAGTTTTGTTTAATGTACATGACGCGTACATATGTAGAGGGAATCCCAGTGACACTGGCCTGCCGGTAACAGATTCCTGATTTTTAATATTGTATAATTAAAAAATTAACGTTATTGCAATACATTTTTACCATTTTAACGGTTACGTGGTAGATAGTTATTATTGATTACTGCGAGCGTTTCAGGAATAAGTTGTTGCCATCATCAGTGCAGTCAAGAATCTAAAATATTATTATACTTTATACAATTGAATTGGCTTACTTTTATAAAATAGTAACAAAAGTCCTTAAATAAATTAATAAATTTCGTACCCGACAACGTTTGCTTATGCAAGATAACATTATTTACTACTTACTACTAATAATAGTTTATTGTCAAATTGACTTGATACATAATTACAATACAAGTTCATAATAAGCAAAAAATATACAAAAAATGGATAATATCATAATAAGCAATCATAAAGTAATCGTACAGGACAGACTGACGGGCAGACGGGCGTACAGCACACAATCTATTGGCTGCGCTGCCCCAAATAATAACTGGCGGTGTGAGTATGAGTGAGGCGTGTGAAATGTGTGATGTGAAGTGAATGCTATAATTTAGCTATAGCTAACATAGCTACATTAGTAGGGCTTGTTTGTTGTGCTATACTTATTAAATGCTATAATTACATGAGAAGGAAGGAAGACGGACTGAGATGAACTGAGAGAGAACAGAAAAGAAGAGGAAGAGTCGCTGCTTTTTAAAAAAGGCTTATTAGTTATTATTATAATTTATAATACTCGATTCGATGCTATTTAAAAACTGCAACGACGTACGTACTACGTACTACGTACAAAAGCATAGCATATACAATTCCGCGTGTAGAATGGACGTATGTAGTGTAGTACATGTAATGTATATACAAGCAAGAGGCTTGCTTTTGGCTTTTGGTTTGGCTTTAGTATTATAGTATTGTATACAACTATATACCATACATACATACACTACCTCAGAACTCAGAAGAAGACTGAAGAGACTGAAGACAGACACAGACGGAGAGATTGTACGATTCATGTGCCTCTGACTGAGAGACTGAGAGTCGGATCTGAAAAATCGGATGTCTGTGAGTCGACAGAGATTGTGACCTGCTGTACCCCTGTAACTGTAACTTCATCTACATTAACACATTGACGACAACTGAACTCGAATACACTTCTTTTAGAAGGTACTACTTGCACATATCAAATCAGTGTACAAATTCAATCCCAAATCACATCCACTGGTCCACAGGCATTTTATTACTTCAGTTCTTCTTAATGTGACTTGTGACGTGACCTGCTGTCGTACTCTATAAGTCATAGGTACGTATGTACATACCACAAACTACATTAGTAAAAGAAATTAGGATTAAACTATTAACAGAACAGGACAACACATTGTATTTTTTCGTTTATTATGATTATTTTAATTTATTTTAGACTTACTTTTTAACTTAACTTGAAGTGAGTTGATATTCTCATCATTCGTGCCATATATAAACTAACAACTTCACTGTCAATGATTACGTCAACGTTCTTTTTATTTCATTAATTTTTATTTCATATTTGGTGAATCCAGTCCAGTCATTTGGTGTATGTGTATATCGATCCAATAGTTAATAGAATCATAATAGTTTAATAACTGTTACATAAATATTGCCAGAAGTGCAAGGCTATTATTTTGGACTAATTTCAGCTAATTTATATGGTTTATGTAGAGAGAAATCTGTGTATAATAGTATAAATATAGGTCAGGTCGTAGGTGTAAATATAGGATAATAAAAAGTCGTTTTGTTGGGTGAAAAGTATATTGTTGTATTGTTGAAGTAGTAATATTGTGTGTATAATATGGTAGACGTATAATATAATAAATAATAACTTCTATATATTATACGTACTAATACCGACAATAAACGGAAACATTTTTTAATTAACCAGAATGTCAATGAATTTCCAGTCGATAAAAAAATGCTGTCAAGTTGGAGTTGAAGTAATGAAGTAACAGTTTTTTAACCGTAATACCGTAAAGGTATAGTGTTGTAGTACAGATAGTAGAAATACAAAAAGAGGCTAATGTCATGTAATTGACCATGTAGCTCATAGAAGAAAATGTGGTTTTAATGTCGGTTGATGTAATGACTAATATTAAAGTATGGTTTGTGTAATGTTTTGTGTGTACGAATTGTAAAATCGAGCGCAGGTTACAAGGGGGAATAAATTATGTACGATTACTTGCTATTTTTCTATAATCGTCAACATTTTTATTAGAATTTAGGACGACAGCCTTTCCCTAACAACCAAGGGATTTCCGCTGCTACCAGAGAGAGGATTGAATTTGAAAGTGCTTCCACGAGGAATGATAAGGTAGGAGATACATATTTAGCAATATTGTATTTGTTTTATATTGCGTTTGTTAAAGTAAATTGTTATTGACCAAAAAGGATGATGTGGTGAAGTCATAGTGATTTGGAATCTGGAACCGGAAAACATTGTTTCCACAACATCTTAAGCGTCGAAGCAACCACTCACTGAATATTTTCGGATAAACGATCAGCGCCCCACGCAAAGCTTATCCCGTGCAGCAGTCTTTGTGAAGATACTCTGCAATTTTCATGGTCAGTTGTGTGACTTGAAGTGTAATTTTAAATGTAAGCTATCATGAATGATGGTGATGACGCTCTATAAGCTTAATTGTGTCCGTAAGTATTCGTTAAACTTGAGCATGTCTTGTAAACACAGGAAAGAGAGTGCTTGAGATTAAAAGCTGTAATTAAAAAGTGAAAACAGGAATAGTTTCAAGAAAAGAATACACTTACTTCCATTCCTTTTCTCCAAATTTCTGTTCTATTCGTGTTTCCAATGTTTTCATACAACATTGGCAGCAGGACTAGAATTTAGTGGACCTTGTCAAACCCAAATCTATTATAAAATCTGTTTTCGGATGGTTTGTGCCAGTGTTTCAGATCGTATAAATGCTTCAGAAAGCTTGAATGAAGCTGTAAAGTATAACCAATCGAATGAACTGAACACAAGTATACCTAATTTATCCTCAGAATGAAAGGACGAAATTAGTGATTGAATATGAATATGACTAAATACCAGTGCATTGTTAATCAACTCGTTTTGAAAACAATGGAAATCGAACAGTTAAAAGGACAACTTCTGCTCCCGTGTAAATTATTGCGATTCGATATTCCCGTCAGAAGTTTTTACAAACATATATTTTTGGTTCCTTGACGGGGATCAAAATTTGAAAAGGGGCTTATGAGTCCTATGATCATTAAGAAGAGGAACAACGGCATGTTACCTGTGCCTTATTGTTCTTCGAGAATTGTCACAATTTACGCAATATGCAAATACCTGGAAGAGAATCATACTTTTGAAGATACAGAAAATGCAAGTATGCTTAGATGTGACCGAATTGATCAAATCAAGCTTATGGACCGTGTGAGAGCACGCTCATATTAATACCGCTGTGCTGTACGTGAACTAAATCACCAATTTCTCGAACTGATGTGATTAATATGGAAGTACCAAGAATCATTGGTACTTCACTGTCGCAGGGGCCACCATCAATTGGATCCTGCAAAAAAAGAGTCTTGCAATTGAACCATTTTCAATAGAAGCAAATCAAACAGTCACAGACTTTTTTGTATAAAGGTACTCCAATACTTCTCGTGTGGATCAATATCTACGCCTTTATGAACAAATATTTTACAGTGACAACAGACTTTTAAAACAACCTGCTGTGGACATTTGGGTTGTTGTCGTGATGTTTGGAGAAAGCATTACGAATATAACCCACTGCGAATATTTAACTCCAAAATATTTTCATGCCATTAAACCAAATAATGTGCGCCCGTTTCTCTTGAATTATTAGAACGACACTATAATTTCAAGTATCGACTGTTTGCAAAGAGATATATCCATGGTTGGTTTTATTGACGTTGGTGCAATCATTTTGTGAAGTGGTAGGATTCTTACATTAGCTGAAGAACTCGGAAGTAGCGAGATGATATGTTCATGTTGCAGATGGAAACGATTAAAAATGTTAAATGAATTGAACTGAAGGTTTACTCAAACGCAATGACTATATCTTGATGATTTGATCAACGTTGAGTATTCTTTGTATTTTAAGATAATTCGTCTTTTTGAAATTTGAAAATCTGGGTGGTGTATGTGAATGTGAATTCATCCCTTTTTGACTTTGAAGTTCATCATAATGACCTATGCTACCATTTCTTCACTTGTAAAGTAATCAACTACTACTACCTGCATTTACAGCACAGCAGTATATGTCAAAAACAATTTGAAATTGGTTTATTGTCCCCCCAACCAACCACTGATTTAAAAAATATACGTTGAAATGATGCTCGTCTAATTTGGCTCTCAGGACTTTTGCTTGAAACTTACACTTTAAACATCTTTGTAATTTTAAACGTATATAGCCAGAAGTATGTAGTTTGGTGATCACACGTTGGAGACCTTTGTTCTTCGAAGACCATGTAATCATATATTACAAGTGGAACAGTAAGTTAACTAATAGCTGTAAGGTTCGAGGTCACAACAGTTATAGGTCTTTATTTTACCAGTTTGTAATATTTCATGTCGTTGCAACGTATGGAGTTTTGAGTTTTCCTTATTACAAGATCTCCAGTGGGTTGCTATGTATGTGTGGAAATATTACTATTTACGCACATTGTGTTGTCGAAGTATAATTAATCAAGTTAAGGTTCAAAAGGCTAACAGTTTAAATTTAAAATGCAGGGACATCCTAACGATGTGGCATCATCCATGAACTAAAACTTGGGCAGTGCTGTACAAGAAACCTCGTAAGCTATGCCCCAAAATACCTCTCACAAACCAGGTATTTTTTATATTTAATTAAATGTACATGGTTAAACCCAAATTGATAACAATCAATATCAATATTCTTTTCCTTCTTGGAATGTGCTTTTTGCTCACAGAATTTCTTCAATTCTTTATTAGCGTTGTATTAGTGTTAGCATGTTTTGTTCACCGCTCGCAAAATTTATTTCTAAATTACATAGTAAAACTCTGTTTTGAAAATACTTCGTGAGGCCAGGTGTATATTCGGTTTATTCGTGGATTCTAAGCTAATATTCTTTGTGGTTTTAAAGGAGGGGCATAAATATTGAAAGCAAGAGTGGCCAAGTTCAGTTCTATTCTATTCACGGATTAAGAGTTTCAAGATAGTTTCCATTAATCATGGTTCGGACGTACGCAAATCACACTCCTGCAGGTCTGGAAACCCGAGGTAGGCCACGCGAAAGGGAACGTCGACCAGCGGGAACTATTAAAGAACGTAGCCGTAGCCGTGAACGTGATTTTGGTCGGACGGGCAAAAGGAAATCTAGATCCCCTCCCCGAAACAAAATTATAACAAATAAATCCACTACTGCTACTGTAACCAGTGCTAACAGAAGTTCAGACACAGGAAGAAAATCCGATCAAGCCTTCAAAGTTGATCGTCGAAACGATCCCATAAAACCAAACGATACTAATCAACAAACTGCCTCCAGCAAGCTTAGAATGGATCGTAATCGTGACCGCCTAAAGGAATCAAAAAGTAAAATTGTTGTAATATTAATATGTGCTGGGTATTTTATGACGTTTTTTGGTTCTGCGAGTGATGTTAAGAAATGTAGCGATACTAATATATTACTATAAGGATAGATAATATGAAGATTTTGTATGTTGTAAAAACTTATTTTTGTATAGTAGTTAACTGGTTTCTATACTTCTCAATGACAATGATTCGATCAGTACTCCAAGCATGTCAGTAGTATGTGTCTCTTTTAACCAATGCTAATTTCATTGGCAAATGCACCGACTTGGTCCTTAATGTTACGTTTAGTCTATAATTAGTTTTCAGTAGATTAATTTCATTTTTTCATTATTGTATTAACCGGGTTCACTTGCAAAACTTTGTATTACAGTTTACAGTTGTATGTACTATGTTTGTACATTTGTTTTCAAGTATCTTGTTCATGTGATTCTTAAGTATGCTGATTTTATTCTTTGAAGGTGACAAAGAAGCCCATGGTAGTCGTAAAAGATTGGGCGAGTTGGATCGTGTAGTGAAGCGCGCTAGGGAAGAGAGGTCATCTTACTGGAATAAGCGGGTTCTGGAAGCCGAGGAAAAAGATCCAAACAGGCAAGGAAATTGAAAGTCTTGGGTAGGGTGGGGCTAGCTATAAGCGACCTTCATCCTTTAGGGGCATCATTTTTGCGACCCTTTCAACAAAATTACATTAAATGCACGTCTACCAGTCTTTCACTGTTTTTGGGATGTCGTTATAAAAAGTTTCCACTGTATATTCTAAATTTATTTCATGTCGGCTCGAGCTTTCAGTGTATCACCGAAAATTCGAGACTTTTGATTTGTTTATATTACATTCATTCCCAAACATTTTTGGCTACGTCCAGTACAAGTTGAAAATAATGTATAGATATCGGTTGGCTTGATGGGGTCTTGATGTTTGTAGTTTTCCGATAATCTATATTGTGGGAGGTATGAGGTATGTTACTAAACTGAAAATAACTGTCTATTTATAAATTTACGACCTTATTTTGTAGGTGGGGTCATAGTGGTTTCAAAGAAATGTATCGAAGAGATATGAAAATGGGCAGTCATATTATAGATCCTCCGTCGGCATTAGTGGGTACTGCGACATCTTCCCCGCGGGGCTCTTCAAAACAACTTAGGCAGGATGTGGGGAGAAGCCTTCCCACTAGAGGTCGAAGTCGTAGTAAATCCCCCCGAAACTTCACAAAATCACGGTAAGGTCAAGATAGTAAAAGGACGTATTTAATATTTGGAGTTATTCGAGTATACCATTTATACTTTATTTTGTTTACAACTCGCGCAGAAATAGGCAAAGTCCGTCTCCGTTTAATCCGCGTGGTACAGCTCCTCGACCTTCGATAGGAAGTAATCGTGCTGCATCTCCATTCTTGGATGATTTTGGTTCTAGGCGGAACAAACGGAGAAGTAATGATAAGTCAGCTAACGATAGTCGGCGTTATTTGGACAGGATGGCTTCTTCTAAATCCGGTTCAAGGAATGTTGAAGAGAAAAATGCTGGAACAAATGCATACCGTGGCTGGTCGGATAAAAGGGAAAATAATAGAGTTAGAAGAAAGTCACGTTCAGGATCTCTATCGCGATCCCGAACCAGATCATCTATGTCACCTCCTTCAAAAATGAAACGATCTAGTAATGCAATGTCTGCAAAAATGGATCCAAAGGTGAGCGTCGGTAATTAATAATGTGTATAATAATTGAGACGAAAATAGTCTTATTGTGATGGGTTTGTGAATAGGGTAAAGATTCGTGGAGAGGTAACATCAATAGTATGGATACATCAACAAATCGATCACGAACCAGATCCCAGTCTTCATCATCAAGTTCATCTGAAGATGGTGATGTGTTAGAATTACATGCCAAGTCCAGAAGAAAAGGGTCCTCCATTTCTTCCCATTCATCCACTTCTTCATCCGATGATTCAAAATCTGGTAGTTCGTCTTCATCAGCTACATCCTCAAAGCGTAAAAACGGCTCTGGAAGTTCTTCATCCTCGTCGTCAAGCGAAAGTGATTCTGATGATGATAGCGACATTTCTGGAAAAATAGAGTCAAGGAAGAGTGCTACCAGCGGTGGTAGTAGTCGTTTGAAAGAGAGTAAGTGACAATATTATTAAGGGTTCGCTGCAGTGTAAAAAAACATACGATAATTTTTATTGTTCGTTGTTTTGTAGAAGAAGGGACAAGTCAAAAAGGAAAATCGACGGGAAGCGAAAGCCGACTTGCTGCCAAAAGACAATCTTCCGGATCATCTGCAGTTAGCAGTAAAGTGCCCCGGAAAACTGCTCCCAGCGATAAAGCAGTCGCAGGTTCGTAATTTTATTAGAGCTTCAATCCATTCGGTTGAATTTTATTAGAATTAGGATAAGCATTCGAAGTAAATGCTCAGTTCGCAAATCAATGTTTTTCGTCTCTATATTTCTAGGCGATTCCGATAGCGACAGTGGATCTTCGTCCGATTCTGATTCAGAACCACGAATGACATTATCAGAACGTTTTGCTAAACTAACTCAGATGAGTACAGATAAACGAGAATTTGCAAAACCAGTGTTGGCGATGAATGAAATCGACACGAAGCTAAAAGTAGTAAAGGACTTAAGGAATGCAGATGTGAAAATATACACTGATGGTTTCCAGCAACAGCGGGGAGAAAGTTCTTCAAGGTAACTTGTACTTTGCACAAAAAGTTTTTAAAACTGAGTTCTACCTACGGTATACACTTTTATGGGTTGATTATATAGCGCTAAAATAAGACCCAAAAGTCCGGATTACAATTATGAGGACGGAGCAAAGCGATACAGCTCAGACGAGCGTAGGCGTCATTTTGAGAGAATGGCTAGGGATGAACCCCGAGAAAGACCAGCGGATTGGTCGGATTCAAGAGTTCGTTATGAGTACTACAGGTAAAAAACTCATCTGATTTTTTATCTTGAAGCTCCTTTAAGTTATGGTACTTTTCATATAATACTTTCTCGCTGTTTAAATTGTAATTACTTGCTTCAGGGATCGTGGCTACTTCAACGATCGGCCCCTCTCATTTGAAGAGTACGTAAAGTGGGAACAATGGTGGTATGAGTACCGGGACTGGTTAGAAACAGAAGGGTATTATCCTCGTGTGGAGGGTGCTGTTCCTAGAGGTAACCAACCTCAGATGGTGGGAAATACTGAAAGCAGTCGAGGTATGCGTTCGGGAGAATGGAATCACACTCCCCCAGGGGTTTCTAGAATGCGAGTTGGGCCCGGACAACCCCCACCTCGCATTAATCCAGCACGTCGAGTAGAGCAAGTTCCTGTTAGAATGGCTCCTTTATCAAATCGTATGCACTTTATTGGAAGATCTGAGGGACGTGGTCGCCCCCCAGGTCATGGAAGCTCTCAAGGAAGAAGCATTGATCGTGTTCCTGGTGGATCGTTGATCGTTAATATTAGACAAGGCAGCAATTATGGCCCGCGTGGAAGACATGTGGGACTTGTTAGAGGTCACCAACGTTAACAATGAACGCAATCTTTCTTCAGTGTACACTTGTGGAAGGGAACATAGATGCTATAAATACTTTTGAGTAGCATTTCCTGGTTTGTATATACATACATATGTACGGTTTTGATCTTGTTGATTGAATTTTAGAATCTGAACATGCTACCACCTTCAAGTTTTATTAATTTTGTTGTCATTTACTTATTCATATATATTGCCTCATAATATTGCGTGGTAATTATTCAAAATAGACTGATAAAATATTCCGATACCTGAACTGAAAAGAAAACTTTCTACGTTTTTCCTGATCGAGTTCTAATAATATTCATTATCAAAGCCGTGTTGAATCGTACCACACAGTGTATAAATTACTGATGTTAATAAACTAACATCTGTAAGTATATAGTAAAACCTCAGTAATAAAATATAAACCTTATGTATTTTGTTTTGGTATCGTGTTGTATTTTGAAATTAACTGTTGAGATAATTCAGCTCTTGTGTTCCACAGTTATACGATTGTATGAGACGAAAGGGTAATTTATTCCTGTTTGTGTTGTCTAACCCACACTATCATTGTTGCATTACTCCGCTATAAATGTACAGAAAACAGGGAAGTCAAAATATTAGTTGATTGTTGTTGTTGTATACAAAAATTACAGAATAGCAATAATGAAGTATAAATAATATTATTAGATATATTTATATGTTAATCTTTTTACCAGGATGTGCATAATTATTTTATTCAAAAATAATTATTGCGTACTTTCACACTACTCCTCGTAACATGTTTTAATAAACTAAAAGCACAGTTTTGCATAAACAACCGGTAGCAAGTTGTACACTTTATTTCATTTTGGTCCAGAGCCGGACCACAGTTACGATCTAACTCTTCCATTAAAACATACAACATGTGCACGTGATTCGGTATTATCTATGCTATTACATCATATCTCGATTCGAATGACTGATCTTGAATTTGAAGAATAGCAATACTAACTAAAATATATTCATAATTTAGTTTGTCATTTTGTTAACGATTTAGAAAGACTCAAGGCCAAAGATGGACATGGCTTTTTTGATGCGGCAAAGGCAAAAATGAAGGGCTCGGCCGGGATTTGAACCCGGGACCTCTCGCACCCTAAGCGAGAATCATACCCCTAGACCACCGAGCCA
>JAQGAK010000355.1:0-89453 GCA_034696945.1 Lipothrix lubbocki
CTTAAAAAATACTCAAGAAATACATAAATGAAGCAGAGCTATGAATACAATTAAACACAAAAACAACAATTTGTTTTGTAGTTATTTTCTTTTCGCAAATACATCATTTGATTTTTTGCACACTTACATAATTCTTATTTTCTTATAATGACTCATATATTCATGGATTTAGAAGTTTAGAAGTCATACTATTATAGTGTAGGTACTGCTCTTCTATTCACACTACAGTGACACGACATATTTTTTGTTTAAACAACAAGTTAAACTTGGGCATCTAATAAAATCTAAATGAGTAAGTACTTGAGTTTGGATTGGAGAAGGAAGGAATTAGATTCAAATAGGCAGCAGTATGCTATATACTATTTCATAAACAAAATGATGAAAGCTTGAATGCAATTTTCAAAAATTGGTTACTGAAACGATTGGTAATTTAATTGTTACTTGAGTTTAAAGTAAGGAAAGTACACACAACGTTTACAGCACCTGATCAAACAAAGGTAATAATGGCATCCCATGAAGAATTAAGGTTGGGAATCACCGACAAATGCGACAAAACTTTGGAAGCCCGATAGGACGAAAAGGCCTGATAGGTTTTACGGAACATTTAAACATACCAAGTTCAAACAAAAATTTTTAAATCGTGAAAAAGCAATACCTGCTAGAAGTACAATTAAGAGGGAAATAATACAAAATATTGTACTAATCTCAAGCTTAAAATAGCAAAATTGCCCGAAATTTGACCATCCTGCGAAACTGTGTCCCAAATCGCCCGAACCGAATGTTTACACCATAATAGCCTATTTTGAAAATATCAAGTCTTATTGATTTTATTAATGATTGTAACCTATACTTTATAAGGAAAAACACGGGAGATTTTGAAAATAAACAATACAAAGAAAATAATAAATGTAGAGAAATATTTACATACAAAAATACAATAACGAATTATTCTAAAATCAAGTGAGAATTCCCGTGAAAAGGGGAAAATGTCCCTGAAATGAATATACTTACAATATGTTGCTGTGTAAAAAGCAAAATGATCCTAGCCTTAAACATTAAATAATAATGGATGCATTATAAGTTTTGGGTTTTTAATCTCCCTACAATTCTCAATAATAAACGTTTAAACCAAAAAGACGATATATTTCCCAACATAAGAGCAATAACATCTCGTTCTTTTACACAGAATATTGTTCATCTAAATAAGCTCCGAAGCTTTAAACTGTAATCTCTATTATATGCTATATTTAAAGTACAAAATAGTGCTTGGTAATTAAAAAGAAAATTAAAATTCCATGAAATTGACTTCTGCCCCTGACCCGATGAGGGCAGGAAATAAAGGAAGCTTTTAAATGGATGTAGCGTATATAGAACAGAGAGCGTGCCTATAAAGTGCGGCGGACAAAGTTAGCCGCGGTGTGAACGTTCCAATAGAATTGTCACATTTGTCTTTCAAGACTCCGCACTCCTCCTCTACCGGCAAACTCGTTTAAATGCTATGATGAGTGGAATTATTACACCTCGACACACAACGAAGGAGAGGAAACCCGTGTGTGTTGTACTCACTTAAAACTTAAAATATCCACAGACAGACTGTTTTCCTCCCTTTTTAGATTAATTTCTTCTCGTTTGTGGATATCACGATTAATTAAAAATAACAATCAGAATTAATTGAAATTATTACATACGGTTTTATATTTAGTACAATCAAGTTACCTAGTCCTAATTCTATGTACGTTCATCCTATTCATTTCACTTGCGTGTCTTAGCTTTCGGGGTTCTTCAAGTATTTTATAGGTAAGTAATAAAGTAACTAAACAATCTTTGAATCTTCTAATTCTGGTGTAAAGCTTATGTATAAGGTAGTTGTAAAATTATTTTCTGATATATATGATTCATAATTCATGAACTTAAATTGTCAGAATGTAATGGATCTCTGGTATTTTTTCTGGTGCTATAATCTCAATCCTCATTTTTTGCAGGCGTTTCAAGGTTTCAACAATGAAGGAACAATGGAGTATATTTACCTTCGGCTTCCTACTTCTGGTCAATTTGTGTATAGTACTTGGAGGGTAAGCATACCCGGAATTTTTTGATGATTTTTCTCATTTTCCGCTTTCATGTGTTGGGAAGTTGGGTTGGGATTTTTTTGAACGTAATATTCAATCATTTTGTTTTGTGAAATTCCTTTGGGCGTTGAAGGCAGTTCACTTTGATTTAGATACCATAGCCTTTACTTCAAAATTTTAAAATAGTTAGATTAAAATTAGTGTTGTAGTATTCTTGCTAATGATGCTGATGCTTCTTTGTTGTATAGGAGAGATTTTTATAGCATCTTGGGGGTCCCTAAGTCAGCAACAACCAATCAAATCAAAAAAGCTTACCGTCGTTTAGCTAAAGAATTACATCCTGATAAAAATAAAGACGATACAGACGCCGTCCAAAAATTCCAGGACCTCAGTGCGGCTTATGAGGCTTTAGCAGATACGGAGAAACGGGAACTTTATGACCGTTGTGGTGAGGAGTGTCTCAAGAAAGAAGGCGCAATGAATGGAGGTAAATCAAAAATCAGTTTATTCATTAACAAATTTAATTCAATATCGAATTTTATGACTAAAATCTTGATTCGTGCACATAAGCAAACCCGTTGCTTCGCGTTTCACCATCACTGCGGCCTTCAGTATGGTCTGGTTGTATAATGAAAACTAAATATTAGCTTGCATGAACTCTACGGATGAAATTCAGTGTTAACGATTGATTGCTGTTGAAGAGTTTTCTCTCCAATCAACAACACCAAATCGAAAATCATCAGCAATCAATTTTAGTAGCTCAAAATTGAATTTCATCTTAAGAAGAGTTGGCCCATTGCTGAAATCCAGTTTTTATTTTATAGCCACGCCGTATGGAAGAGCCTGCGGGTTTTTCTCCCTTGTTTTTGTATCACCCCGTACCAAAATATTGCACAAATCAAGATTTTCAGCGTAGAAATTGCTCATGTTAATTCAATTTTTCTTAATTAAATGAAGGTGGTGATCCCTTTGCATCCTTCTTTGGTGGCTTTGGTTTCGGATTTGAAAATGAAAAGAGAGAAGTGGCTAGAGGCGCGGATATAATCATGGATGTTCCGGTTACCTTGGAAGAATTGTATAGCGGGAATTTTATTGAGGTAAAGTCTTGTCTGCTTTTAAGCAGTCGTAAATGCCTGAAAAGAAACAATCCCTCTATCGTTTGTTGCGATCTGTATTTAATTGAATTGATTTTCCCTTTAGATTACGAGGAATAAACCCGTTGCAAAGCCAGCCACGGGGACTCGCAAATGTAATTGCAGGCAGGAAATGGTAACCAGACAGCTTGGCCCCGGAAGATTCCAAATGACTCAACAAAATGTCTGTGATGAGTGTCCTAACATCAAGTGAGTTCAAACAGTATGTTGTAGCTTTTGGAACATCCGCGGTTTTCGTTGGCTTGTCAATAACAAATTTTTTTTTCAAGGTACGTAAACGAAGAACGAACTCTGGAATTCGAAGTAGAGCCTGGTATGGTAGATGGTCAAGAGCACAAATTCGTAGCAGAAGGAGAACCTCATCTTGATGGTGAACCTGGAAACTTGAGGCTTCGAATTAAAACTATGCCTCATTCCCGTTTTGAACGACGTGGGGATGACTTGTACACTAATATTACCATTTCACTTCAAGACGCACTTACTGGATTTGAAATGTCTATCGAGCATTTAGATGGTCACAAGGTTTCTGTCAGCCGAGAGAAAGTTACCTGGCCTGGTGCTAGGATTCGCAAGAAGGGAGAGGGTATGCCAAACTATGATAATAATAACCTGTATGGAATCCTCTACATAACCTTCGATGTTGAATTCCCGAAGAATGACTTGTCTGTAGAGGATAAGGAAGGTAAGAAAAGTTCATTTTTTTAAAATTACAGTTAAACTTTTACTTTGACCGTAAATACATAAACTAAATCTTTTTTTCATTTGTATTACTCGCAGGACTAAAGAAAATTCTGCAACAAAGCTCTATCAACAAGGTATACAACGGTCTGAGAATGTCGTAGCTTTACAAACGGTGAATCTGGGCACATTTGCTGATCCTAGAATAATTTACATATTTGTGTCCTTCGAGTTTCATTTATTGTTTTTTGTGATTTCGAGCAAGTATTTGCAGCAAGTGATCGTCAAATTACCGCTTTTTTACACGAAAAATATTTACAATACAATTTAAACTGTGGGCACAAAATGCACTAACATTGTTAAAAATTCGGACTTTGTCTCCTAGCCCACTTGCTCAGATTTGGTATAAGTTCTTATCTAAGAAAATAATCATGTCACTACTGTTGTAACTCATTATCAGTCTTCTTGTATGCCATCGTTGTTTAAATAGTTTGGTCCACATTCCCAATGTTAAATTTTTGCTGGTAACAAAATTAATTATTGTGTTCTGGGGGGAATGGTTTTATGAGTTAATTAATTTATTATTTAGTAACATAGTTACATATGCATAATACGAAACTATTAATTTGTATATGCAGGAGGTAAGAGCAAAAATAAATAAGTTGAAATTCCAGCGTTCTTTGTTAATCCGAATGTGTGTAGCAATTGAATTTCACTTTCAGCTAGGCGTTTTCGCCAGCTGACCCATAACTATGTAAAAAGTTTTTGTTGTAAAAGACCTTCAAACACACGCATCACCCGTTTTTTTACAAGTTCGACAGTTATGGTGATACTTGGTTGTTTTTATGATATTAGGAAATGATCCATACTTACATCATTGTGCGAGGAGACTTATTTTATTATTTTCTTATGTTACGATTCTCGTTTCAGGAAGCCATCATCTCCTTCTGACTATTTCCCATCTCCTCAACCTTAACAATTTATTTTCCTTCGAAGACAAGAGTTGGCTGTAAATTCAGCCGCAAGTGCTAAGCTACGTCTCTTCTATTGTTCACTCTTTCCTTCAAATGATTCCTGTGATTGACGCATACTTTGCATAAATCGACCCTGTCTCCCTAACACATCCCTAGTGTATTTATCGTATGCGAAACAGTCTGAGGAGTCTGCTGGATTGCTGGATAGCATGACATTTTAGCAGTATTTCATGCTTGCAGTAACGACGTCCTTCCTCCACCAACAACGGTTTACCCTCTGCCTTCACATGTTAAATGTCTTCGAGAATCTTTCAAGCCGTTGTTGCGTGAAATTGTTCCTTGTCTGTTCCAATATTCTGCACGCATCTCTCCATTTCCTTTTGGCTGCTTTCTGTTGTTGTCAGTTAACATCTGATTTTTTTCTTTAAAAATAATCAAAGCTGAAGATAGTATTTCCTCTATTGACATTTCATGCATAATGTATAAATCAATATTGATTCAAAACCAAGTTCAAACAAGATCAATGCATTTGATTGGGTTAACTTCCCGTATACCCCCTCGAGTTCACGCTAAGACCATATAATCCTCCTTGAGGTGCAAGACGAGTTATCTCCATTTTTCTTAAATTAAATGCAAGATGGATTATATCCACCATATACTTTCAAGTGCAAGATAATCGCGACGCTTTGATCAAATAAAATAATTAAATTTAAATGCTTGTGCTGTCACTTTTAGCTTGTAATGCTTTTTGTATGCGAAATTGGAGTTAACCCACTTTGCAGCAGTGTGATAATTGATCTTGTATAAATTCAAGATCAATTATCAAATTTAAGATAAATGGAGATAACCCACCTTGCACCTCAAGCATTGATATGCAGGTGATGCCATTATATAGTATTTAAATTATTTTACCTTGGTTACAAATATTTTGGAAATTGTCATTCCCACCAGAAAGTATAACGGCGGAACCACTGCGCACTGGGCTTGATGAAAACACCTCTTTAATTTCATTAAAACTTTAAAAGAGCTCGAATGAAGAAACTAATTTATTATTTAATACCGGAATTTCACGAATTATAAATTATTTCTATTTTCATTTCCTCTTCTTACACAATGATTTTTTGTTTTTGTGCCTTTCTCTCATCCGGTCCCGTCCGTGTCAGGTATGGAATCTGCGTGCATATGCATCATGTAGCTTTTAAGTTAATATGTTGTAAGTAACGGTACGATAACGTTCTGGTTCTGAGATCATTGATGTTGCGAATTCGAATAAACATTTTGTATTGTTTTGTACTCTATTCTATACCGAACAATAAGCTTAAGTAAGGCTTAAGCTGCGTATGTAGGATAGATAGGAACCATTACGGCATGAAATTCAGGCTGTAAAATTTACAAAATACAATATTTACTATTCGTCATATCTTTGTAGTCTTCTCTTCTCCACCATCGTTCCATCCTGCATTGTGGCTTTGCGGGACAGGTAGCTATACCTTAACAAAAGAAACCTTATGAACTAGCTAGAGATAATTTTTAGACAAAGCATAGAACCTCAAAGTGATTTAAATACAAGGGAAGAATAATATCTGGGAAACATAGGCGTTCCCGAATCTGAACCGAAGCCCAGGTAAATGCTCAAATTCCTTGTATTTAAGTATGTACATTAGTGTAGTAGTGTCTATATTTAGTAGTTAGGAGTAGATACTAAACTTACGTAGTAGTAGCATAGTAGTAGGTATAGGTAGTTGTAGTAGTACTGGGCTTAGGATTTTCATACTTGGCCTGTACGGAACATGAGATAGTTGAGGAGAATGAAACATTCTACCTATAGGTATTTTAATATTGACATAATTTCTTATTGATAGTAATTTCACTTTATTTTAATTTATTTATCAAGGATATTTCCTGTTATTACTGTAAATTAAAACCAGAGAGTAAAACGGCGGAAGTATGTAATTAAGTAGACGTTCAGAGAGGTATTGAGCCGTGGACGAGTATCCTTCAGGTTGGAAGTTCTCGAATAAGACGCAGAGTATCGGAAGAGTTATAATAGTGAATTGGACCAAAAGGAAATAAGTAGTAGAGTGCTTTGTACACAAAGTGATTTTCTTTTGATTCCATTACAGTGTGGAGACAATAGGACTGACGACATTATAGGATAGGATTATGTCGGGAGCTGAGGACTTATTTGAGCACACAATTGAAGTGAAAACAAATAAGATGAAAGATGAGGACGGAGCGTCTTCATGTTCAGAAATGTATTCGAAGGCTTTGCCAAAGAAAATAACGGTGGAGTACGAGTCCGTAGGTAGTTTTCAAGTATTTGAAACTATTTGTCCACTTGAATTTTATGGAAAGACAAAAAAGGTTGAAAATGAAATGTGGCATCGCAAGAGTAAACGTAAATCTTCGAAAGGAAGGAAATCTAAGAAAAATATAAAAACCATCACCATAGCGGATGATTTGGCTTCAGAATCCAATGAAGATCTCATTGCTTCACTAAACCCAAGACTGATGAATGCCCCTGCAAATCCCATTCCTACCACCATTCCCATAACTTTAGATGCATTCTTTCGTTCAGAAAATCCCACTTCTATGGGCCCAATCGAGGGTGAAGCAACCATCTTTTGGGCTAAAGGGGATTCCGCAAGAATTTCTGGTCATCCCTACAAAGGCGATGAGACTGATTCGGACTTGGATCCTGACATAGAATTGTATATTAGGTCTCAAAAGGAGAAGAAACGACTGGGTGAGAACGTTACCGGTGAGAATCTATGGTACGATCAGGAACGAAGTATTATCCGTAATCTTCATACTGAAGGTTCCATCAGCATCACATCTTATGGAGACACGGATGAGAAGATATTTGGCAAAACAGAAATCTTTGATGCCATTATGACTTGTGAAGAACGTGCGAGTAAGTTCATACCTTTTGTACAATGCTCTTTACCAATCACAATACTTCTTGTAAGGGATTGTCCCACAGAAACTTTCACCCTTCTCTTCCTATTGTAGTGCTCCGAGCAAGAAATACAGATACAACGTACATGAAAGTCGACAAGAAGAAGAAAATTTCCGAGGCCAACAAGAAAGGGAAAAAAATCCGTCCCAAAGACCAAGGAGATTGGCTCTGATTTGATTTGTGTCAAAATCAGTAGATTCCGACTTATTAGCTTATAGTGAAGTACATGGGAAATATTTCAACACCATATTTTTCTCGCAGTCTCTCTGTTAGTACGGAACCTCCGAGTTTGGGTAAATGTGTAAAGAGAGGGAGGAACACGCCGGGGGAGTATGGAGCACTTTCTGTCGAAATATTCCTACTTCACTTCTCTCAACCCATATAAGTTCCAGTTATCGTATTGATAGAAATACGTTTAGGTAGACCCTGTCACCATTCCTACACATAGTTACATATATACTTTAAGTGCAGATTTGTCAAGAAAGTTCTGACTTAAAATTGAATTTGTAATAAAGTCCTATCATATAAGACAGAATGTACTGAGCAAGCAATATTGAACAGCAATTTCTCCTTGTCTTCTCACTTCGTCTCGCTTTCCTCCCATCTCACTCCATACCTGACAGTCTACCATTTTAATTTTGCTCTATTCATGCATTATTAAAGGAAATGAAGGCACATCCAATACTTGTCTAAGATGTAATTTAACTATACAAGTGAAAAAGTGCTTCATGAGAAAATACATTTTGCTCCTCACTGGACCCAACTTCCATTATGTTTGCCTTTGTATTCCTGAATGCTTCTCACTACCCGTACTACTTCCATGCTTGTGCTTGATTGCCTGCCATTCTTCCCATCTCGGGCTCGCAACTCAAGGTACGTTCAGAAACTCTACAGCAGCTCCACGGCATGAGGAAACTCCTAGTAAAAAGACACGTTGAAAATCTTATTTGGTATGAATGAAGCGAGTGTCATGAGTATTGAGCTGGTTATCTCTCGTCTTTTAATAAACCCAACTTATGGCTGGAGTTAGGTTGAATAACCCGTTGTTCTTGTCACATTATAACACTCAGGAATACATTACCCCAACTTTTTTGCGAAAAAAATGATATCCGCTTCGTATAAGTAGATAAGTGATGTCAAATCCCTGTGGAAGATTACTCTTATAAGGATGCTTGGCCGGGGTGCAGTCCTAAGATATTGTGGGTCCGCGTTTTTAAGAAAGGAAGTTGATGGATATATGGAAAGGGCCACATTGTACAACTCCGTTGTTGGTTTTCATCCTGTTGGTCATGTTTCTCTTTAACCCAAAGATTTGAGCTTGGTGCATGGGAGAGTTTTCGGCGTATACTCTTGTGTGTACATGAATAGAGTGGTAAAAGGTTGTGAAGTTTCCGCAAGATACTTTCATACTCGCTTGAATAGGTGTCATAGATGGTGAGATACATAACGACTATGATCAGTGCGTCTTTCCCTCACACAGTGGATCAGTTCAATACGGAAACTATGGAAACGCCTGGTTCGATATGCCCCTTCTAATACTACAAACTCCATGTATCCACTGTGTGGACACTTAGGTCTTGATGCGATGAGAAAGTGAAGGAACACCGCATATCCTTTTATTTTCTCCTTTTCTTTCCCGACTCCGGTTGCTCTTCTTGTAGTATATAAGTATGCAGCGGCATCGTCCGCATACTCTCTGCTCCTCACACCAAACCAAACCCTCCACTCTCTGGTTACGCTCAAGTACTCGTGTATGTACGACTCACCAACTTAAGGGAAACAACTATTAGAGTATGGCAGAAATGTAACTCTACGACAAAAGTACAACTCCATTACGAGCTCAAAATGCCACTACAACTCACAATTCCACTACAAACTCATAGTTCTACTACGAACTCACAGTTTCACTTCAAGCTCACAGTTCCACAACATCACAATTCCACTACAAGCTGAAATTCCTCTACGAGCTCAAAATTCCACTACAAACTCACAAGTATATTATGAACACAATGGCATCATAACTCTTATAAACGCACAACAGCATAAATGCTCAAGTGCACAACGACAATGCATGCATGCTAATTAGCCACATGTATTAATTTTTAAGCAACACTGGTCCCATCACTTCATTATTTCAACACCCACTCAATATAGAGAAACTAATAAGTGCTAAGCGTTGTCCTCAATGCTCAAGAGCAATGATGAAAGTGGAATAAAGTCTTGTCGAATCATGACCAACATGGAAAGCTCTCCATGTGTTCAACCACGTGCAGGGTAGCTATATAGTCGACTACTTGGAAAGTTGGTGGAGGCAAGAAGCATAGTGAGCATGTGGGTGCCTGGACGAGGCGACAAAATTATGGACGAAGCCTGACTACCACGGCATGCTACCTCTCATCTGCCTATTTACTCTGCTCCATCTCCGTCCACACTCTCAGTTTGCAGCTGCAACGCACTTTGAGCACTGTCACCGTTTTCAGCTCCCGCTTCCCCCATCACGACTCCTGTAAACTGACGATTCTCTGCTAGACACAAACGGTACAGTCTTTTTTCTCTGTCGCATGCAACTTTCTTCTTTTTTCATAATGTTCGAATCTTTCTATAAATGCATGTTCAATTTGTTACCCTAAATGCTTGTGTACATTTCGGAACCAAAGGGAATCCTAAATGCCGTTAAATTCTTATATACGAATAGGGGACAAGTAAGAAAGTATTTTTTGTAGCGAGGCCCCACTACGTGCATGCAGCAGTATCAGGACGAAAAAGTTATAAACACTGACCGACTATGTCGGAAGGCAGGATATTATAGTAAATGTACTCTGAATCTTAGTCGTTTAAATTGTCAAACTTTCTGGAGCTAACAAATTCTGGTACATGGTATTTAAATATTTAAGGGCACTCATCTATTTAAACTTCTGCATCCTGTCTGTCCTTTTAAAGGTCGTTTTAGTTGCGAAACAACTTCCAAAACTTTAATAGTTAATGGGATTGAAAGGGTCGTGGGTATTTAAGGCAGTCAAACATGTACCAAGTTTGGGTGTACAAATGTCTACATTTGTTTGGACTCACAGTCGACGAAACAGAATGAAAGTAAGTTTCGAAAATTTCCCCGAATGAAAGTAACCGTTGGAAGTACAGAATTGAAAGTACAGGATGAAAGTTAGCGTTGGAAGTACAGAAGGAAAGTAAGCACTGGAAATATAGAAAACAAAAATAATAGGTGGAAATATACGGAGGGAAAGTAAGCTTCAGGAACTAGAAGGACTGGAAGGTTCAGTAATACAGAATGATAGTACAGGCTTGGGTTGAGAAACAATGTTGTAAACGAGAAATTGACCGTAAGGAAATCTGTAGATTTGTATGAATAAATCGAAGAAAGTTGGGAGCATAGTGCAAAAAATGTCTTTGTCTTATGATAAACTTGAGAAATTGTTATGTGTTCAACTTTTATTCTTGACTAAAGTTTTCCGGTTGTGAATCTTCCAGCGTACACAGAATGTACGTACATACACATAGTCACAAGATGGTACACAGATTTATATAAGAGGATGGGGGTGGGTAGTATAAATAAAGGGAGAGAGGCAAGTTAACTTTTCTTTATCAAAAATTATGTGCTAGTTTTGATGCATCAACGCTTTTTCTTTTCCCACCAGCATGCATCTTCCTATTTGTGTACATAAATTATTACGCTATATGGCTACAGCCATGAATTCATTCTTGCAAGATTCTCTACTCTACAGTAGTGGTCCTCCAGCTTATCTCACTGCCAATACAAGGATGAACATCTGCATATTGTTTGGAGATTCTTATCTCCTTCCCGCGCTCTCCCTCTTATTCATCCTTGAACGACTACCTTTAACGGGATACTGAGGAAAGTTTTGTTTCTCTATCCTGATTCCTTTCTCTCTCTCTCTCCCTCTTGTATTTTTTTAATATTCAGATACATGGGATTGTAACTTAGTAGGAGAAAAAGAAAGCCTGTGTAATGACTATCGTATCTTAATTCTCACCAGTGTGGTTTGTTTTTCTTTCCAAACTACTTACTTTCAGATCTGCAGATAGCTAAGTGGAGTCCCCATCTGGAAATGTAGGCAGGCTGGATTATCAATTTTACAAAAGCCCTTGGAGAAATATCATCTCATTGCCAACCCCATGAAGAAGATGGAGCGATTAGAAAGCGGAGATCCTAGTTGGGGCGGTCACACAGCACCCAGCCCATCAAAATGAATTAGTAACTTTTTTTTACTTCTACCCCCGGCTTTGATAACACATACGGATGGTCATCTCCTGTCACTGCACGTGTCCAACAAAACAAGTAATGAAATTTAATGACTTCTCATTTCCAGACACTCTTAATCTCAAACAGTGCTTTGAGTACTCAGGGATTCTCATTTTATTGCTCATTCCGCGCGTAGGATTTTCATGAAAACACCCCCACAGTATTGCAATATTCTCCTTTCAAATTACCTCCTTGCAACATGACATTTTACTGTCGCAGGACCACCTGCTACTTCCCGATAACAGGCAAAAACACTCCCGATTCACAATACCTCCACATACAAATGGCCTCATACACAACTAGTTAATTTGTAAAATGTTCAGGGTAAATATAGGCATAAAAGGAGTGTCCATGCCTCGCTACATTGCTTCGTCATGGTTGTCCACAACTGTAACGTCATGGTTGTCCGCCGTAGGAACTTCATGATCATCCACAATAGAATCCTGTTGGTATTCTATACATATACTGTAAATACATGGTGGTTCATAATAGTAACTAGGTGGTAGTTCGTAATAGTAACTAGATGGTCACAATAGTAACTTGAAGGTAGTTGACAATAGCATGGTGGTTCACAATAGAAATTTCATGGTGGTTCACAATAGGAATTTCATGGTTGTCCAAAATAGTAACTTCATGGACGACCACAGCAGTAAGTTTGTTTGGGTGAAGGGAAGTGAAAATAGATCACATCGCTATACTTTTTGGTATTGCTAGGTTTCATTGCCGAACTTGGGTGCGTACCCTTTAGCCTCCTACGCTGCTGCGGACAGCTACAAGTTCATGTTCTTGTAAGTGACTTCGGGAGTTTTCTGCAGCATCTATATGCAACCATTAGAGTGATTAGGGTTTAGTTCGATGCTAAATAATTCAGTGATAGGGGTACAGAGTTACGATCTGTGTACGGAGACTTCTACGCGTCAGGTTGTTATTAACCATTTATGTTTCTATTGGCTAATCCTGTACATATGAGAGCGTAGGAATTGACATAATGCACTTTTACTGTCCGTGAGCGGGTCTGTTGTGAGGCTACAGAGTTATCTCGCCTCCGAACCAAATTGGCGAAGAGAGCTTTATTGATTCGGTGGATGTTGCAGAGTGGTAGGCTTGGTGCGGTAAAATCTTAGTAATCTGTTGACTCTCGAGGGATTAATCTTCCCTCCTCACCTGAACTACATGATGCTGGAGTTAAAAATAATAGGAAAAGGAGCAACAACTTTAGTGTGGCAGAGCTATGGCAACGGCTCATTGTGTATTCAGCTCTTTTTTGGAGGATATGGCTCAGTAAAAATTTTCCGCGGAGTTTATGGCTAAGTATAACTAACATATTACCCACAAATTATATTTAATATGTAAGTACTTTCCATAAATATATTTGATATGAATATACTCTCCATAAATTATAGCTAATGTATATATTATCCATTGCGCTGACTCACGTGGATCCGTATGTGTTTGTACACGGTCCAACATACATAAATCCTATATGTTGCTTGTCGTGCACGCAACAACCATGGTCGGATTAGAGCCGGCTATTAATTAATCCTTGAAGCTAAGAGAGATGTTTGAAAAGAGGGTATAATATATACAGAGAGAAATTTTGAGAGAAAAAGTTGAGACGAAGTACAAAATGAATGTACAAGCATGTAATTAAAGCCAGCCTACCCTTTTGCACTCAACTGCTTCTGATCTTCAAGATTACAATCAATTCGGAATTCCCTACAGAGACAGAGCGAGAGCGAGATTTATAGTTGGGAAGTCAGGGAGTCGGATTGAACTATTTATACATGGACATATACACTAGGCACTTTACATTTCTCTCAACTATTCCACTATGAAAATTCATGTGAAGGAGTAGGAATACGGATATTTTCACTTGCTTCCAGAAAATAAATCTTGATTTTCTCCTATTTAATTATTACTCACACAACTTTTCCCTTTTGTAAAAATTTTTTTAACTTCACTAAAGTAGGAACAAGCTGCTGCAGAGCATTGACGTACCTTTGGGTGATGAATCCCCTTTAAATGTCGAAGTATGTACGTACCGCAGTTTGTAAGTTTCAATTCGACCAGGATCCTTGATACGGCCGAGAGTGAAATACAAGTGAAATGTGAACGACTTCACATTCAATTTCATTTGATAAAATACCATGACATTGATATATATATTGGACAGCTTCCCCGGGGCATTTTTTCAACATGTAGCAGTAGCTCCATTGAGAAGGAGCTGTGCAAGATAAATCCTCATCCAGACTTTACGTACTATATATCCAGTAACTCCCACTCCCACACCACATAAAGGACTTTTTAATGGGAAAATTCACCCATAGATTTTATCCATTGCTGACACGTCTGTGTGCATGTTGGTAAATTCACCCGAAAGGTAGGAAATTCCAGTGGTGAATAGATACCCAGGCCTGTCACAAATCCTTTCCCTTTTGACTCCACATTCACAACAAGCCAGGCCTTCGGAAGTCCATAGCGATGAGTTGCTGACATCATCAACTCCACTAGGCTGTCTTCAGTCATTGATTATTCTACGGAAGTTAAATAGTCTTGCATAATTCCATGCACAATGTAATTATGAAGTAGCCAGGCATTCCATTAGCATATCATGATTCTCGGAGAGACCAACTTTTTCCGGAGTTTCCGCTCCAACGAAGTTGAATGTGAAAAAAAATCAAGTAAATCAAAAGAATGGAAAATGTTGTAGAGATGATGAAAGTCCTCTCGCATGAAAGAACAATGAAGCAACGAGGTGAGAAAAAATGCTATATACGCATTATACCAATATGAAATATTACTTTTGTCAGCTTTTAGCACCGACCATGAATAAAAGACGAGGAGCAACTACACCGAGTCCCAGAGTCTACATTGAGCACAGATGCTCAACTCCACTCTTGATTACAGTTCCCCCGTCGTGTGCTGACAAAGAACCCAGGTCAAAGAGTTGTTGACAGATTCATATTTGTATTGAGGACACGTAACTAAATTCAGTTTATTGTTTCCAAATATTAGCATAACAACTTTGTTCAAGTGCCTCTTTCCCAATTTGAATTCCTCAGGATAGATCCTCTCATATGCCAGGGGCAGCATTATCCGGGAGCTTGGAACACCTAAGGTTCCGACGTGTATCAGGGAATGCTGGAACACCTAAGGCTTGCATTATACATACTAGAGAATGTTGGAATGCCTGAGGTTGCTTTGAGAACTGAAGAGGAGCTATTGCATTATATTATACCGGGAAATTATGACACGGCAAAGATTGCATTATACCGGAGAATTATGGAACTTCATATAATATTCGCCATCTACTTATTGTTTGAAGTTCGCCGGTCCATGACGCGCTGAAGTTGTGACGTCCGTTGTACAGCAGCATATTAATAAAAGGATGATCTAGTATTCCGTCTACAAGAACTTCATGTGGCTCCGAGGGACATTCCAGAAAGGTGGTGCTGACCTTTGAATGTACTGAATCGGAATACAAAGCCTGTGTATTAAATCCCTGGGGTTTTTCGCTTGACGTGATCATTCCCTGTCTAGTGAATTTGGGTGAAAAGAGAAAGTTTGTGAATAATAATAATTCCCTCTTACCAGATTAACAGTGCCATACTATAGTCTATGGATCGTGTGGATTTTAAAGTCGCCAGCACATGAAATTCCTGGTCGTTATTTTGGGAGTCATAATAATAGCGAGGCTGGAAGCTCCAAGCATGAATGCATGGGTGGGATGAATGGCATGGAGGGAAATCCGTTTAGGATGATGCCAGCCCATTACATAGGGATGCAGTGCTGCAATGGCTAATTGGGGATAAACGGAGCTGAATAACGGCGGCATACACATATTGTACATGTACATATTGCACCAAGCATAATTATTATATTTAGTAAGTTGACCGTGCACTTGTTGATCCGTCGCTCTGTCTCACTCCAAGCAGCGCGGGGGGTTGGATTAATTAAGTATGCACAGACAGAATACGAAAGGTTGTATCCTTCGGGTTTTACGACAAAAGACAGAGGGCTGATACATAGGCTGAATAATAAAAATAAATTCAATTCTCTCCGAATATAAATGTACTCACTTCGGTTTTCTGCTTTCAAGGATGGGGAAACGACACAAAGGATACGTTGGAATGACACGAGGAGAAAGCTACTCTAGTGGTAATTTGCTACCCCGGCTCTTCCCCAACGATGCTGTATGTTCCCGACGAAGGAAACACTTCCCACTCCTTGTCCTCATCGGTATGAGCGTTATTGCATGTGGACTCTACTATGCTACGTACTTCCAAGCCGTTACAGCCAGTTGGCATTGGAAATCCGGCCCATGGTTTGGACTCCGGGAATCTCCAAGCACTAGTGGTGGTATGAGCAGTGGGAAAACGACGAAACAAAGCAACTTTGTACCTTCCAGTTCAAACAGTGGAAACTCTTCCGTAACTAGTTTATCTGATGGTGAGAGCTTACAGTATTAAAACTACATAGTCCCAACTACTTACAAACATGATCCCAAGACTAGACATGCAAAATCCCATTTCTCATAAAACTCTTCCCCCTCACATGTAAATACCTGGAATCTCCACAATTTAAATTCAGGTCTATATTTGCATACGATACTCAATGTAGATAGCTATGAATTTAAATAATATCCTGTAGAAACACCAACACAACGTGTAGCATCTAGCATGCCATTATAATAATGGGGTGTACGTAGATATATAGGAAGAATATAAATACGACGTATAAAGAATATAGCACGGAGTAAAAACAAATATAATAATACAGAGTAGGACGACATTCCGGCGTACAAAACAAAATAATAATACGGTGTAGAACACAATATAATAATAATGGAATACAAAACAATATAATAGCAGAGCGTACAACAAAGCTGTAACTAAACAAAAGTTTTTTGCAGGTCTAAAAAATTCATTTCTCATACTTGTAAGGAATAAAACAGTTACAAAACGCATTATGCCTTCATAGGTAACATATATCTCTTGCCGTTCGTCCCTCCCCTGCTTTCCCTATAGTTCCTTAGAGAACCCTGTAATATGGAGATTCTCAAGTGAATAAATCAAGCTTGAAGTTTATGGTTGGAGAATAGAGAGAGACAGAGAGAAACAAAAAAAAGTTGGTGAAATTACATATTTTGTGTGAGGGTGGCAGAAAGTTTGAAAACATGCCAATGTTTGTAAGGAAGACTTGTTTCCGTACACTAACTTGGATTTTTTTCTTGGGATATTTTGCAGACACCAGCAGGTTTAAGGATGAAATTGAAGAGGAAGGCCTGGAGCAAATATCATGCAAGTTGCCAAAACTGAATCCAATGGATGAAAGTATAATTGAATTTATTAAACCTCCACCAGATATTGACTGTGCTGATAATTCCCATCCTTCCATCTTCCGAACGGATTTCCATTCAAGTTTAATACAAATGCCAGCACCTCCTCCACATGACAATCTTGAATGTTGCTACAAAACTTTACAACGTGGAAATTTCTCCGATAAAGAAATCCAGTGAGTCTATAATTTTTTGCTCCGCTCGTCTTTCCTTCCTCCCATTCCCTCCTGCTTCTCCCCAGAAGTCAAAAGCATGCAGAGAAATCGTTATAATTATTCCTAGATGTGTAATATATAAGAGGCGTTATCCCGGAAAACGGGGAGTGAGATTGGCTTCCCATCACCGAGAATGCCAATCAGTATATCGTTAGTAATTTATCTTCGTTATATTTACAGAGAATAGGGAAAGTCACGTACAACGACGCTCTCTCTCTCACTTTCTCTCTCTTTCAAATGACTGTACAGAAATTGGAATCGATTTTTTTGAGCAAACTATAGACCCAAATACTTGAGCGTCATGTGTACGCAATGCATACATTGGCTTATGAACATGGAAAAAGACTTCTCTTTATCATTTTTAAATCATCCCAAACATTGAAATCTGAGGTCGTCCTTAAGCTATACCAAGTCAGGGAGAAAGTCTGCAGACCTGGCGAAGGAATGCATCATTGTCTATGTACACAGTGGAGTGCAAGTGCAGGATAATACAGGGGGCTTAACACAAAGATAAAGTTGTCTTTGCTAGTCAAGCAAGGAGAGAGAGAGACATGGAGGTTGGAAGTAGCTTTGGAATGATTGTTTGCTCCAGGAATTCTTTGAGCTTTAAATTCAATATTAAAAGTAGGGAATACTTGCGGAGGAGTAGACTCTTTGGGCTCAAAGGAAGTAATGCATTTAGCTGGTTGTGGTATGATACATCACATGTGGAGAGAGGATGAAATAGATGGATAGTCTGCAAGGGAGAGAGAGAGAATGCATAAGTGAGCTGCATAGGAGATGGAAAGCAATGATTTTGTGTATGAGTGCGAAACAGGCTATGTATATGAGAGGAGGTGCACTCATGATGTGTTCTCTGGATGTGATTAGATTTTCAAGAGAATGCTTCCGCATCAAGAGTTCAGAGCAGAGGATTCCAGCGGAGCACGAATTCATTTATATTCGTTGTAAGAACGCCAGTTTGAGCCCTGCGAATCACACCAAGCAGGAGACAATAATCTTCAGAGATATGTTTGCATTCGTCCCACTAAAACCTCAAGTAGAAGCTCGAGTATCGGAGTACAGGGAGGATGATGGAAGTAGCACGACCATGCAGTCCGCGAATGATTCATCAGGACTAAGCAAGACATGGGAAAAGAAGAGGAAAAAATCACGTAGGCTACCTCTGGAAGATCGATTGAGTGTAGTTATTCTTGGATTGGATGCACAGTCCCATATGAACTTTATTCGTCAAATGCCCATGAGTTATGATTATCTTGTAAACAATCTGTCAGCCATAGGACTTCAAGGGTATACCAAAGTCTCTGATAATACTTTCCCGAACCTGGTCCCCTTACTGACGGGGTTGAGCGTGGCCGAGTTGAGAGACGCGTGCTGGAACACGAAAGACAGCCACTTTGACGACTGTCCATTTATCTGGAAGACCTTTGCCCAGAGAGGATACCGGACGTCCTTCGCTGAGGACTCTGTTTGGATGGGAACCTTCAACTACAATAAAGCCGGGTTTTCCAAGCAGCCCACAGACTACTATTTAAACCCGTTTACTTATCTCATGGCTAAGAAGATTGGACATGAGTCCTGGGGCAATTCTGAGATTTGCTACGGGGGTCGACTGGGATTTGAGGTTCTCCTAGAATACTTAGTTAAAGCCGCTGTAACCTTTGGACAGTGGAAACGTTACTTTCAATTCGTCTGGGCTACATCCCTCTTTCACGACTATTTGAACAATCCGAAATTAGGGGATAAACTACTCTTTGGGGCTCTGGACGTACTCCATAAGAATAATCATCTGAACCAAACTCTATTTTTGCTACTCAGCGACCATGGCATTCGTTGGGGTGGAATTCGGAGTACTTATCAAGGGAAGATTGAGGAGCGGATGCCTTTGGCTTATTTTGTGTTTCCCAGCTGGTTTCGTAATAAATACCCGGAACTCATTCACAACCTTCAACTTAATTCTAAGAGACTTACAACACCTTTCGATATTCATGAACTGCTCAAAGATATCCTGTATTTAGATACACAACGACCTGAAGTTCAAATAGATTCCCCTAATCAAAGACTACCCAGAGGTTTAAGTCTCCTCCAACCCATCCCCCTGACGCGAACTTGTGGACAGGCGGACATCTCGGACCACTGGTGCGTCTGCAACTCCATGGTAACCATTCCCACGAACACTAGTGTAGTGAAGGCCGCGGCTATCTACATCGTATCTCAGATCAATGATATGCTGTTTGGGCTGGGAGAGTACTGTGCCAAATTAGAATTGATTAAAATTAATGAAGCTATGAGAACTACGGAGTACAACCAGAATTCCGCAACTACTTCCGCTACAAGTAGTGCTCTGACCACGGGAAATATTCAGAGGACAAATAAGACTGTGCTTTACAGCAGAAATGAGGAGGGATACAATGGGAGTGTGTCTACGGCAGCAGGCACTAGTCAAGAGTCAAAAGATTGTACAAACACTGATATTAGCTGTAGCGGTAGTCGTACTCCTAATAATAATAATAATGACAAAGTTGAGTCTCGGATTCATCTTCAACTCACTATAGTTACTCAACCTGGTGATGGTATATTTGAGGCCACCGTAGCGGGTACTACGACCGGCAACAACGAGAATAATTACCAATGGCAATTATCCGGTGACATCAGCCGCATAAGTCGATACGGTTCACAAAGCGCGTGTATCTCAAATTTCATTCTACAGAAATTCTGTTTCTGTCTTGAGATTTTGGAGGAAGGCTTATAAATAAATCCCTTCCTTTTGTACCCCCAAAATAATTACGAAACCACAATGCTGTACTTATTACTTTCGTACTTTCTTCTACAAATCTTATATAAGATTATCTCATATAGTCATTACTGTATACCGAATGATACAAATGGTTCCGGGAAATAAAAACCTATCACATATGTAATCATCAATGTTTCATTGCAAAATCGTGTTATACTTTCACCTTATGACGCACTTGTCTTTTTTTCATCCTCAGCACTACCGCCATTGAGCACAATTAGATCCAGGAAAATCAGTAACATAATAGCACACCTCATTATACAGAAGGCGTGCAGGTCCCTGCCTCACGTCTCGGGCATCAACACATGAAAAGAGAGCGTACTTCGATAATGCTAGAAAAAAGGGCTTTCGTACAAAATAATTATGCAAGGAACCTCCTCACCACCAAAGAAAATGCTTGATCAAAGATGTTCCGTGAAACCCTTGAACCCACCATGATGTATTGGCAGGGACTTACGAACAAAGTTTCATTAAGAGTTACGAATACTTCAGATGCATACAAACATCGGAGGAGGGTGATTGCTTTATAGTTATTGCTCTGCCATGTATGTACCTTTTGGAGAACGTATATAGAGACTACTACTAAACCTTCTGACATGCAGATGCAAACGAAGTAACGGAAGTGTTTCAAAGAATAGTAATGAGATTTCCCCTTTTGAGTTTCTTTGGGCTCTGTTATGATTTCGGACTAAGTTCAGTGTGTTGCGCAATATTCCCAAGTTTGACTTTAGGCCATTTTGCAAATGTGCAAACGCACTGAGTGAATGGGCCTCGTACGCCGGCTTTGCATTGCTCATGAATTAATTTCTGCTCTTTCGCTTCCGTATTAAAAACAACCCAGCAGGACATGAATGGCTCGTTTGTACGGTAGACTCGTGTTTATTAGCAGTCCACTTTCGTTTGTGTGCTGAGGCTGAGAGCTTCGGCTGAATGTTGTGGAGCAGAAAGATGTTCTTCCTGCGGTTCGTACATATGAATATTTCCCTGTATTTGCGGTGTTTGGTGTATAAAAATGAAGAAATAACGATGCCGCATATAATTATAATGATGAAATAGATTCCCTTCATAATTTTCCTGGAACAAGTTTGAATAACAGCGGGGAGGTTACAGATACACCGAGATGGTGAAAGCTGCCCCGATAGATTTCACATAAAATAATAAAAGGTCAAGTAGTGAGGAGAATCATAAATATGTTCTCTAACAATAACGATTTGAATCTAATAAGGAGAGTCGGGAAGGGATACTTGTGCGTCCCAGCTATATAAGTATCTGGGTTGTGTGGTATTCAATTTCCTTGGATGCTCTAGTCATGTGGAAAATTATAGTCTGTAGAATCGAAGTCAGAGACCATTATTTGGCAGAAATTGTCATATACTTAAAAGAAGAAACTTATCTTCTTGTGTTTCGCTTCGTGGTATAACCCAAGGTTCAGGAGGAAGAAATGATAATTACCGAAAAGTGCCGAGAGGATGCTTTATGATCGATGAGTTAAATCTATTTAATGTTGGTTATGCTTTCTCATTCTACCATTCCAGCAAGTGAAGGTGAGTGTTTCTCTTGGAAACGTTCCTTTCCACAGTAAATTCCAGTTTCCTCGTATTTATTCACCCTCTCAGTTCTCCTCATCCAGCATACAGATCTACGAGTAACGGGAAAGTGTTACATCTAAACAAGTGGAGATACTTGGGGCAGAGGTTGCAACGCAACGTGTTTTCGACGGTGTAGATTTTGTTTATTGACTCAAAGTAAAAACTCGGCTATATAAACCCTCTGGAAGTGAAGAGCTAAAGAGTAGTTTTTTGAGGGAAAATTACGACGAGTTATTTAAGAACAATATAGAAGTCAGGGAGGAAGGAAGTAGGTTGAAGCTGGTCATGGAAGTACATAGAAGCTGTTGCACTCACATATAAACTTGACGCTCTTCGAGTTCTGCACCACTTTAATACTACTATAAATACCACTGGCATAAATTTGATAGGATATTTGACACCGATCTTAAAATACCGCCTGCACTACTCCTATCACAGATAACGTTGGACCGCTGGCAGACGACGATGCACAAGGAAAACTCGCATTGCAGCTAAGAGCTGCCATGTCTCTGATCTGAAGTACTTATCCAACTTTACCACCCACACATTAATCATGAAGGCTATTCTATTTTAATACTTTTCAATCTGTGAAACCTCAGTTAGTAATCATTAATAAAAACGTGCATCATTAATAAAAACGTGGAACTCAGTGGGTAACATAGTGTACCAGTGATTCAGGAATTTCTCATCATCATGGACAACATTCATCAGGTTTCTCAAGGCGAGTACTTGGAATGGATTGGATAAGGGAGCGTGCCAATACTCGGTGTGGTGTTATTTTGCCCCGGGTCGACTGCGGTTGCGGATAAGTGAGTTTCGCCCACAAGAAAAGTCTATACATAACGGAACAAGGTAGCATATTTCCTTTTCCCATGACTCATCCAGCATGGTCTTTGTTACATAGCATTTTGTCATATTGTACTGGAAATGTAGGAATTACAAAACTATAATAGAACGTGACAGATTGACACTCTCAAATCCACTCTAGCACTCCATTGCAGAAAAGGGGTGTAATCCTTGGAATTAACATGGGAATCGCGATGAATAATGGAAATGAAAACCCACAGTAATTCGGACAATTTAAGCTCGAATCAGTCGTTTCACTCCGAGGACGAGGGCAGTTTAGTATCCATTAGAACCGGATGTATTCAAATGGATCCTGGGACACCAAAAGGCAGGCGGTGTCAAATGTGTCACATGATATTCCTCCCTTTCATTCCCATCGCAGCACTGATAATTCAGAACTTCAGTCTACTGACAGCCGCCATGGGTGCACTGACACTTTCCACAGAGATCAATGGTCAAGTACGATGAATTCTTTGTATCTAGAGATCCGTGCATGAAATACATTTTTTTAAATGTTTTATTTAACGTCAAGGTGAACCCTGACATACTTATGGCAGGGAATTAAGCTCTTTGTGCTAGGAGAGCACATTTTACAGATACTTTGTATTCCTTACATTTCCACAGATAGCACACACTGTTCAAGTTGACAAGCTACTCTCTGAGCTACAATTTGAAAGAACAGAAGTAGCATACTACATGTTCTCTAATTCCAACATGAGCCGGTAAGTTGCTGGCGTAAGTTCCTCCAGGGAATAAGCTTCTTTGTTTATATCAGTAGACGTAGATGTATCTGCACACTTATGAGATGAGAATGTTTTGTGGGAACTGCTGAATTCTCTTATTTTCTCTGTGTTGTACTCCAGTCTTTCCATTTGCACGCACTGCACTTTAGGTTTGTAAAGTCTGATCAATGGACCACTGAAGGAACTCATTTCCTAATTTTGTAGCTCGGAAATCCTCTTTCGTTTCTCGCAAACTGACCAACTTGTGACAAACTTGTCCTCACTGGTTGATGACGACATTTTATCCGGCAGAGAAATGTCCTTCCACACACATTTACAGGGAATCAAGTGAGTTTTTAAATAAAGTAGCGCATACAGCCTATTTCATTATGGGAATGTCCCACTTTGGCACGCCACTTACTGGAGTCTTTTCCTTTTACAGTTGGCGAAGAGAAAAGATACTAAACTTAACGTAAGTAATATACAGTAAATTTAAATAATACAACAAGTGCTCCGTGGTGAGCTGGAGGTCATTGAATTAATGTAGCATGGCTTGATAAATTCTTAATCAACACGTCCTATTTAATGCGTATGCAGTAGTACCAATAGCTCTCAGTGTGATGACGACGCTCTTGAAGAAATGATTTGGTACAATCAAGCAAATGATCTGATCCTGGATCAACTCAGCCGTAAAATTCGAGAGACAAATACAGGGCTCTGGAAGTAATACATTAACTTTTCGATTGTTGTGTCATAAAAGCAAATTAATAACTACAACATTTCATTTTTAGAACATTGGTAGCATACAAGAACATGATTAAAACCATTGAAAATTTCTCGATATCTATGGTCTACGGATTTTACTACTACTGTAGAGGTCATCTGAGTAACATAAGTCTAGCACGCTACGTTCGCTACGACTCCCTTGCAGAAGAGTATTTGAACACCACTCTGTACTTCTCTTTAGACGTTTTTCAAAAATATGGAAAGTTCAACGTCAACTTCGAAGCTTTTGAGCATCTCAAGAGGTAACTTCTCTAAACATATGTACATGCATAATGAGTTCCTTCTAATTAGGCAGGGCGAAATTCATGCAGAGCAGATTGAATTAGCAAAGCGGTTCATTTAAGGGCTAAAATCATTTTAATAATGACAAGTAACAATGATTAAAATTAACAATGAACATTCAGTCGACAAAAAGAAATCTACGCCAACGAATTAACGTTGCCCCAATTCACGGATGCGGAAACGTACTTTAACGACATGAACGGTTACATCCAGGTGCTGCGAACATATCAGTCCCATCTCAGGGATATTGTTAGGTAAGATTTAGCCAGAACCATTGCGGCGGGTCTCCATTCTACATACTAATGCTTGCCTATCGTTTTAAAATCAGGAGTGAAGTTCAATCGGAAATATCTAGTGCAACGTACACGTTGGGATACACCATAGGGATGGTAATAATGGTGTCGTTCCTGGCTCCCGTCATCATTGTGCTGGTGCGGAATATCACAAATGCTATTCATGTAAGCATAAAGTACATACCTATATGCAAGCTGTAAAGCTTGGAGAGCACATGGTCATGAAGGCACAAAAATACATTGAACCTGCTAACTTTGCTTGCTTCTGATGCAGACATATGCAACTGTTCTATCAAAGAAATCGCATGCCCTAAATCAAGAACGGCGGAGATCTGATCGCCTTCTCAGCCAAATGTTACCGTTGCCGGTGGTGAAAGAATTGAAGCAAAGGAGACAGGTTCCAGCTGAGAGTTTCCAGTGCGTTACCATCTATTTCAGTGATATTGTCAACTTCACTCGCTTATCATCCACAAGCTCACCGATGGAGGTTGTGTTTCTTTTGCTAGTCGTCAGAATTCAATAAAAGGAATGGAAATGAATGTCTTTGTTTTAAGTTTGTCTTCATGCTTGGACAGATTGTCATTATGTTGAATTCACTGTATCAACTGTTTGACTCAAGAATCGAGCACTACGATGTGTACAAAGTGGAAACTATTGGGGATGCTTATATGGTTGTCAGCGGATTACCGAAAAGAAATGGCATCATGCATGCCGGCGAAATCTGTACAATGGCACTGGATCTTATGAACGGAGTCAAAGCTTTTCGCATTCCTCACCGTCCAGAAGAAGAATTGAGCATTAGGATCGGGATCAATACAGGACCATGTGTAGCGGGTGTGATTGGGACGAAAATGCCACGTTACTGCTTGTTCGGTGACACTATTAATACCGCCAGTAGAATGGAATCGAATGGGGAACGTAAGAATCCGAGTAGCGGTTGATGATGCTTAATCGACTTTAATGAAAATTCTTGTGACAAATGAAAAGAGGTCGGTCGTGGAATTTTTTGATGCGACCTCTCCTCATTGGTCTAAATAATTATTTACAGCTATGAAGATCCATCTGGCCCAAGACACCAAGGAGGTTCTGGATGAGATTGGAGGGTTCATTACGGAAGTGCGGGGACCTCTGGAAATCAAAGTAAATTATGTAGCCATACTAGAGATAGTATTGGGTTTGAAAACAACCTTTATCCTTATCGCATTACCTGCCGTAAACATAGTCCGTTATATTGCATGTTGGGCAGGGCAAGGGCTTGATGACAACTTACTGGCTGCTGGGGAAGGTTGGGGGTTTACCGCGTTCCGTCGAAATGTGTACACCTGGATATCTGAAACCAGCATTTACTCCGGAGTTTCTCAGAGAAATCTTCGGTGACTGTGAAGCAGATGAAGAAACACCAGTCGTCGGGACGAGTAAATCCTCCTTGAAATCAGGGGCGGTTAGTTCACAGAAATCCAATGTGACAACTTGAAAGCTTTAATTCCAAACGTTTTTCTCGTCTTTTTGTTTATCTTCACTTACCAGAATAGAATAACTTCCTGTATTTGTACTTAGAAACTCCTCTTACAAACTCTATATATCTACTATGAACTGTTGTCCAGCTTAATCTGCTTGAAAAATGTGTTTGTAAACTTAGTTAGTCTCGTTCAGAAGTATCTATACAGATAGTCTCGAAACCCAATTTGTTGCATGTTCGTCCTAGAACGCCTCATTGAAATCAAGCACTGTATTCCTTGGTATTTTAAAGAGCAATCGATGTAAGTAAGTGAACTTGTAAACGTATGTAAGTATGTCTGGATGATCTTTACTCGAACTTTTCCAACTACGAAAACTACCGTGGAACAGTATGTATTTATAAGCATACAGATATGTTGTGTGTTTTGCTCTGGAAGCAGGGACAACTAGCTTTGTCTAACAATGTAAGTATTTGTTAATCACAGTAAGTACTAAACTGTATTATAATTCCATGTTGTATATCGGTACATGTTGTGCATATAGATTATATATAAATATATATTATAGAATATAGCTATATATTTATTTGAATCAATGAACTATTGAATCAATCAACCATCTTGAATAACGATTATATTCATATCCACATTATATTTGAGCACTCTTGTCCAAGCACGAATGTGTGTGTGTTCCTTGATTATTATCATCACTTTAATTATGAATGCAAGCCATGTGCATTGAAAAGTGCATGGCGTGATCACTGCAGCGCAATAGGGAAATATGTGTTTAACGATTATGCCTGAATCAATAAAAGATATTTTCAACGTAATTAATTATAATTATATGCAAATGGACCATATGAAGCCCACAAGTGTTGAAATTCCTGAAATTGAAGGAAACCGACCAGCATAATTATTTCAAGGGAGTAGCCCACAAGAATGTAAAAACTTGCCCTACCCGGCATACAATCCGTTTGGCTTCTTTCGCATGTAATAAATAACAATCAAGTCTTGTTGTAATTTGGAAACCAATACTGTAAACGTATTTAATTAAACATTTCCAATATTGTCTGTATAATATTGAATTAGCAACATTTTTTTTTGAAATAGTATAGTTTGTAAAAGTGAAAACGTCGTCTCCGATTCGCTCTTCAGTTCAAACGATCCATGTACCAACGTTGGCTCCTTGCATATTTATCACAAATCCATTCGTCCACATCCCTGAATCGGCTGTACGTGAAAAAAAGAGTATATGAAAGAGTTTTTTATATTCATGGCGTGATTCATACTTTTAGTGTACTTATATGTAATTCTCTATAGATGTGAAATTATTAAGCATGTTTCATACTGCTGAGAGATTCTGCAGAGAGCATCACAAAACATTAAAAATCTCATCTTACCCCCAGTTGATCAAGCAGCGTCCAGTATCTTTATTCTTAATTTGCCAAAGCTCGCCTCCCAGATACACTAATTGCCATTCATTAGGAGTCTCCTGAAATCTTTCGGCTGCCCACATTGAAACACGATTCCGATCAAATTTTCGGGACATCAAGGTGTACTGTTCAGGAACGCCTGAGCAGTGACGAAGTTGCTATTAATTCAATTATTTGTACACCCACGGCAAAACATATAATCTTTAATCAACACACGACTCCCAATAATTGAGCGTTTAATTAAAAAAAATACCGAAACGAGAATCCTGCAAGTACCACTCTTGTTCCGGAAGCCCTTCCCATCTTGCTACGACCACGTTTGACAGTCTATGAAGCCTTCCTGGTACATAGCGGAAGCTGTCAGTAGCTGTTAACACCTTAAAATGAAGTAAAATCCTTAGTTATTTGGGGTTTCACATTTGCGTATGAGCGGATTAAGGATCCTCAAAGCCGAAATTATGTTTGTACAGGAGGTTGAAATAAAATCCAAAAGGAATTTAATTTATATTTATATAATTGGATTCACACTAAGAAAGAAATAGACACAGTGTATCACAGCGGTTAAGAAAAATACTACTAAACCAATTACCGTCCCATCTTCCGAGTTGGTAATGCGATAAATTCCCGGAGGAAGTAATTCGCCCACGGCATCCGCCAACGCTACGCAAATAATTGTGAGGAAGAGAATACGGAAGGATTTAATAGACATTTTATTGAAGAGTGATAGACTTGAACCTGATACAAGTTATTTGCTCCGAGCAGGAGTAGTTTATGTGGTAACATAACCTGATATTAAATAATTCCTTTTTATAGCCTCTCCCCCTAAAGAAATGTAGCTCATGGATTAGAATACAATGGGAACACTCAAGGCAAACGAGTACCAGAAGAAATACATATGTAGGCCGATACAGGTACTCCAGATAAAATTGATGACATTTCAGAAGCCTTTGATTTGCAACTCGCTGTAGGGAGTCAGCCTGCAAGTATGCGAGCCCTGCGAGCCCGAACAATAACTTGATTATCTTCCCAAATTATTTAGCAAGCACACGGCTTTCATTAGCTGGAAAATTTCCTAGTAGTGGCTTCTTAATTTAATCTGAAAACACATTTCCGCAAACTCCGTGTTCTGTTGTACCATCATAATATAATGCTGTCGTGGTTGTCTCTGCCGCTGTCCTACATCAAACCAATTATTCGGTACATACACATGAATCCAAATAAGCTTCACTAGCACTTTTTACCCTTCACTTCCACATTATTGCAGTGCCTGCACTATCTATTATAGTATCTCCGTGGTATTGCAAAACCTGCAAAAGTTCGAGAGATTTTAAACTTTAAGATTTTTGGTTCCGAGGCAATTATTATTTCCTAGCATGTTTTAGGGGCATAAAACTTTATACATGTAGATTCATATTGATTTTTATCAGGTGTCACACGTCAAAGTCAGCTAGTTTATGAAATTAACAACACAAAAGTTGGAAGTTCAGTACAAAACTTGAGCTCAGCATTTATCTTTACATACTGTATAACTATACTGTAACTGTCTCTGAATATTATTGCTCCCTGGGAACAATGTATTTCAGATTCAGAATTTATTCAAGAAAGTCAAAAACGTATGGCGGTGATACTTCCCAAAAGATGCACTCATAGAAAAAGCAAGTTTCAAAGCTTTTAGTTTCCTGCCCGAGGTTAAAATAATCTCTAACGATCAGTACAGCATAGCTAGCATAGCGCAGCAGTGCTTTTGAAATCCAATCGACTTAAGACGATCTAACAATGTGAAATTAATACCAGAATCGGAAGACATTTAGTTGCATTTTAAATACCTCTGAGGCATTAAGTCATTTTATTATTGTTCATTTTTCATTGTATTTAATGCGTAAAGGAGGAACATTTCTGTGATAAATTCCAAAGAGCGCCGTGAACTTGACAACAAACACCCTCCAGACGGTGGCTACTACTATAATAATATTCCCTTTCCTCCATCGGAACATGATTCGACAGGAAGGCAGGCATCAAAAACTGCTGATGATTATCTACCATTCCATTCTGATGCAAAACTGGTTAAGCTACTTTAAGATGATGTAAAACAAATTGAATTTTATGACTGCAATCGGAATACTACATAGTACGAGGTAAGATACTTGGCGCTGAAAACGTCGGCAACACAATCGTTCTCAACACTCCTCACAACAACACACAAAGGAAATGTAACAAATTATTTTCCACGTAAAACGCAGAGCTCCTATTGTTATCATTATTTATTCTCCTGAGTTCTACATGGTTTTTCTTATGGAGGGAACATGAAGCTTATTAACATATACTCCACATTAGATTAGGTATGTAATTATAGTATCTATATACATAATATTATATTTATGTATGAAAGCATATACTGTGGGTGCTATATATTACACCATTGGAAGTATGATGTCAAGAATTTAGATTGAGCAAAATCTAGACCCAAATAAATTTGTTGGTACCTCGTCAGCTCAAAACTGAATCATCTTGCCCTCATGCAGGCTGATGGGTAGTAATTACAATGTTGTACGTCACAGCAAATAATAATAATGATATGTATAGTTTGATTTAAATATGCTTGAAATTAGCGAAGGTTTCCTTGGTCAAGATTCCGCTTGAATAGTTTAGCATAACTTAACGAACTACTAGGTTGCGTAATAAATTTATTGATATATGATCCAGGCGTATTTACCCAAGTAATAAACAGCTATAGCTATATAACAGCGCATAGAAAGAATGATTTCAATGAGTCTGAACGGAATAACAAATACAAAGGCTAAGGTTTATACATATGTTCATACTTGAACCCAGACACGTCAATAATAATTGTTTGGATATGGCAAAGGCAAACATAACTTATAACTGAATACAGAACTTTGCGATTGATGATTCAGTGAGCGATAATTAAGTTAGCTACTCGTCCATTTCGCCAGACCTCACAACAATCTCAACAGGGTAGTGGGTCGAGATGAGCCTGGCATTGTCTACCGTTGTTTTATATGCCTTGTCGAATTTAAATACATTTCCTGATCCCGTGAAGGTGTGGTTTAGTATCCATTTTCCAGTCACAACGATTCTATAAAGAGAGGCACAAGGAGGGGATTTGCATTTCTGTCATTATATTTTCCGGTTTTATGTTTAAGATTGGACTGGTTCCGTATTATTATTACGCTATAAAATATTTCAGTATCTCAACAAAAAAAATTACTTGTCATGAGAGCACTGTTTATTGTCCCACTTTGTCACCATATCTCTGGGTATCACCCACTTATACTCCGGTTTGTTCCATAGCGTTACATTTTTCATCTCATCCTACAATATAAAATCCTACAATATAAAACAATGCACTAAACCCATCGTATTCAGCCATTCCTACACTATAAAACAAGTCCATAAATCTTGATTTTAGCGAATATTGGAAACATAGAAGTGTCGGCACAGATGGCGCCATTTTTGTTTTTCAATAGTAAACATAATCTTACATCTTTCACATTGTTGCAGCCATCCATGAATGGGCCGACGATCAGCACATCCTGCAAACATAAAATCACACATTAAAGTTGAACAACTCCTTTTTCAGATGAAAATTCACAGAGGAAACTATCTGCAGAAGCTTCTTCCTTATTATAAATATAAATGTAAAAGTAAGATAACACTAAAATTAACTCCGGGGATTGTAGCTCCATCTGCTTTGCAGTAGACAAAATGTATGTATGTACATTAAACATAAATATTTTCTAAAATACATAGTAATATTATGTATTTTCTATTGTATTATATACATGGTTTAATTTACGTTAATGCTGAACTTGCTCTTGACCCATTCCACAACAGCAGGCAACTTGTTCAGTTCGACTAGAACCCTTGAGATCTTCGAATGCACGTTGATGATTGCAAATGTAGGCGCTGCGTTGGAAGAAATGTACCAATAATAATATTTTTAAAATATTAGTATAATAATTAGGACATGCTGAAATATGCTTAACAAGAAATAAAGCTACTATATACTAAAACTTTGTTGCGCTGCATTACAAAATACAACCTTCTACTAATAACTGCAGGATGTATATGTTGTAGTATAGGGACTAGGGAATATTAACGCTAAATCGAAGTTACCTGAGCTTATGTTCACGTGTTTCATTATTGCCACTACGGGTGGCTTGCCGAAAACTGAGTCTGGATCGTCATAAACTGCGAAGTCTTGGAGACCATATTGGAGTTCCCTGCAATTCATTAGTAAAGCCATTGCTGACGCGTTAAATATGAGTTTACTTTACTTTGAACTACTTATTTACCAGATGTTACAAAATCCCCCACCTGTAGAATATCGCGAATTGTACTCCGACAGCATTCGATTTAGTGTCTGTAAAGTGCACACCATAAGGACTCTTGTTTCTGTTATTTACAAGGGCATGAAGATAATCGAATATGATTTCTGGCTTGTCGAAAATCCCCGAGAGAGCAATAATATCATAGCGTTTTATGATCTGTGGAAAGTAGATCGCACATTAGCAAATAATTAAATTAATTAAATATATACAATTAATTAAAATAATTAAATTAAAAAAAAATTAGATTAAAGAAATTGATTTTAATTTTTTTAAAATTAATTAAAAAGTAAAAAAGAAATTTTTAATTAAAAAAAATAAAAGTTCAATTTAATTTTTTTAATTTAAAAAAAGTAATAAAAATATTTCATTTAATTTTTAAAAAATAATTAAAAAGGAAATAAATGAAACAATTTAATTAAAAAGTAAAATATAAAACAAATTAATTATAAAAAACGATTAATTTAATTAAAAAATTAACACAATTAAAATTTTAATTATTGTAGGTCTTAATATTTTATATGAATGCTTATTCAAAATCAAAATATCAGAATGATTATGTAGAATATGACAATAAGTAATAAAGGGACTGTCAAACACCTGTGGCAGGAGCTGAATTACGGAAGATTTCGCGAACCTTTCGACATTCAACCCGTCCAAATAAAATGATCCTATTAATTCATACTCTCTGTTCTGAGTCAGTAGTTGGTTATTTTGATTCATGTCCCAATAATCTCCATAGTCCTCATAGAATGACTCGGGTAAAGTTTCCGAAATCACAGATCTCAATTGCACAAGCAGTATAAATGGAAGGACATGCAGAGATGACATGTCACTTAAAGACAAATAATAATAAATAGATACACGAAACAAATTATGTAATAAATTAAAAATCACTACACTTGCTTAACCTTTGATCTTTCAGCTATTAGCAATTTGATTCTTTTCTCGTCCATGGGACTGCACGTTAAACAATGCATGCATTGGCCTGAATGCACGTGGACAGTGAAAGCGACGCAATTGATTGTTGCAGAATGAAATAGAAAATAACCTACTTACCCAGTATTTATTTCATTCATGCTTGACTCAAGAATATAGTTAAGATATATAGCTAAGCTCAAGGATATAGTTGAGAATACGTCATTATTCCATCGCAGTTCGAGTCAAATATATTTTTTCAAGCGGAATCATCATGAGTTTCCCTGATAACATTGTGATGGAGGATTCTGTGATATATTTTAATTTCCAGATGAAAAGAAATACACAAGCGAAGGATCAAAAGGCAATTTACTGAGACGGAAGTAATATGTACCGTATATGTTATCGTGATATTTTTAATAATAACAGAGGTTTTCGCTATAATGCAACTATAACGGATGCCTGCACCGAATAATTGACACATGTTTGACAACAGGGCATTGTCAAATTTCAAAATTCCATGTGAAATTCAACGACGGGAGTGGCTTTGTGAGGGGGTTCCATGTAAATAGACCATTTGCGGTTGAGAATGTCGAAAATTCCGACAGCCACTGTCTTGATGTAATCCGGTCTTTTGGTTCCGCAGCGAAAGACTGGGTACTCGGAATCCGTTTGATCGCTAAGAACTTCTTTTATTCTTTCCGCTGAGTTGGGTCTCAAATGTCTACCAATGGATTTATGTCGGTGGTTACTGCTGTCAATTGCTATTCCAGATGCTTCCGGAATTTGAAGGCGAAGATATCTGTCAAGAGCAAGAGCATGAAGGAGGCGAAGGGTTATGTGTACAATGAATTTGCATAATTATGAAGCCTACTTAAAAACAACTTAGTACACCCTTACTTGTTACAATGAGCATGGAAGTCTCCATGAGTCAGAGTGAGCACGCTGAGCTCGGATTCAGGTTTCCCGTCTCTCGTTGGCCCAACTTCTACGTTGTGCATCACAGGGGAGCCTTCCTGCTTTGCAAATGTAATATTCAAGCTAAATCCATCCGCAGTACCTGTTCCTGTATCCCGTAGGATATCCAAGGCTTGAACAAGATTTGAAGCACCGAGTAATGCTCTCGTAAGGAACATTTTAGCTGGAAGAAATGTAATTTTCATCTTAATTAAGAACGCCATCATTCCCTACCGCATAAAATCTCACTCAGAAACTAATTAAAATTAAATTAATTGACTCTTACGTGTTCTTGTTTTGAAAGTTACTTTTGGAAATATGGAATTAATGGAGTACACCATGCCGTGCTCATTATATCCCATCGTGTAGCCTGGAAGGTGCCCAGCATAAGTCAGCGTTGTGAATCTCTCCAACTTGGCACCGTGGTCGTCCAAAATCTCGGCAGAGATAATATAAACATTGTTTAAAAATTCTGGGAGAGCGTCCTCCGTGTGCCCAAGAACCACCTGGATAATGATATGACATGACAAGCAATTACAAAAATAATCAAAAGTGCAGGAAGGAAGAGGCTTTTAGAAAACAAGTCGTACATCATCATTGTTAGACATGACAGTGGTGCAGCCCGTGTCAGCTCTCTTCTTGCAGAAACTATCGTCTTCCTGGTGGGGAGCAATTAATGTATCAATGTGGAGTAAGAAGAGCTGTGGATAAAAGAAGAGTCGAAAAATCGATCAAGTCTCCTGTCACTACAAGATTAATTCCAATATTGACAACAAACAGCAGGGTCAGGTCTCACACCTTGAAAAAAGGAACTTTGGCTCCATCTGACATTCCCTGCAGTTCTTGCACGTACTGCGGAAACTTTTGCGTGCACAAGCTTAGGGACTTATCGTAAATCTGCCGACCTTCCGCGGACATGTAGATAGGAATTAGGGCATTGTTCAGGTAATCCCATTTGCCAACAAGGTCATCGATTATGTTGCGAAATTGTCGACCCTTCATAAATTTAACAACAAATTAACTTACATTCCATACATATAGCTTATACAGTCATGGATTTCTTTCAAAGTTGCAGAAATTCACAACTAAATTTACAACTTAGCCACGGCCAAAATGACAACTCAGAACGAGAAATTACAGTTCATTGTACTCATTGAGATTTTACTTACAATAGTGTATCCACAAACGTAGTGTGTTCCACGAACGTGGAGAACTGGAATTTGATCCAGCTGCTTTTTCTCATCCACTTTATTTGCCATCTTCTTCTGGCGGAACGACCCTAAACGGAATTTCCTGCAGGTAAAGTGTGGGATATTAAGGGTGAGACCGTCCAGCGTTCTGTTATTTGGATGATGATGATATTGCTGCTGTCCGGAGGTTGCCGCGAGTATGTAAACGTTCATAAGAATAAGAGTATTTGGGAAGTGTCTGAACTGAGTGATCCGTTATAGTACTCAAAGAAAGTACGTGTACATGCTGGATGAAATGGATTGAACTTAATGTAAAAGCTGGACACTATATAGTTTCGGAACTTTTTTTCTGCTTTTATTGAGGCTTTGTGTGGTGATGTATTTTTAGTAGATGAGTTTCAACACCAATAGTATGCTTTCATGCGAAGCTATTCATTTTGACTGTCTAATTTTCTGTGCCATTTTTCTTTTATAGCGGATTTACTCTGAAGCCCGTCAAAGATTGTTTGCAGTGAGTTAGGTTTTTGCATTTCATGTATAGATATGCATATAGAGCATTAATGTTAGATTGTCATTCGGATTTCGACCCGAAGTCGTCACGGTGTCATACGTTTTGTCTACACTCAAGCTTGACATATATATCGAGACAAGGGAATTAACTAGGTCGTAGTAGCTATATACTTGCTATAGTGCATCAACATGGCTAACTTGAGGCTTCAAGTATGGTATGAGCTCCCAAAAGTATAATGAAGGAGTATTAATTCGTGCGTAGTAACAAATTAGTATTTACGCTAAGTCAGTGATTCCAAATTCCAACAACATAACTATCTCTTTTATTAAAACTTCACAGATATGTAGAGGAAGATAAAAGTTGGTATTTAATTTTTGGTCCTTACATCATTATATGATCATGAACTCAAGCAGACATGTAAATATGGAAATTTTCTGTTTTTCATTTTATGTCGAAAAACAGCAAACAGACAAGCAGTTGTGAATTGTGTGGAAGTTGAAATGTTGAAGCACAGGCTGTATATAGTGATATTGAGGATGCCGATAATGTTGGAGCTTATAGCTTACATTATATGTATATACAATTGATGAAGCCTGTAAAATGCTCTTACACAATTCTCAGTCATGGCCTTTTAATAACACAAGCCTCCTTGCATGCCTTCTTGGCTTCAACATTAATTTGATTATGTCGGTGAAAGTTCATTTAAATGGAATTACGTACTATGAAGACAGCTCCTGTACCCGGATTTATTAGTGTATAGCCCTGAGGAGGAAATTGCGAATACTTTTGAGTTCATCTCCGGAACCAGTATTTTTCAGCATTTTCAAGGTATTCCGTATATTTGTACATATAAGTATATTTATACATATAGATAAGTGTATTTGTGTATGTGTATATTTCATCTTTTGTATTGGCTTCAGACAGAGATGAGCTGTATGTGCCTACGTTTATCCCTTGGGTCTAATTATTCAAGATGTTGTGGGGTAGCCTGCATTCTATTGTCGATTCCATGCGCACCCACGGAGATGCTGAAGATATTAAGTTTAAAAGAGTTGTAGACAGTGTAGTATTAGGGTGAAGATAGCACGTTCTGATGATGGTACGTGTTGTCTATAAGAATATTAAGTTGAAGGTAGTACGGATATTAGTATCTATATGATAGATATGAAGATAGTGTAGTTAATTTGACGACAGAAAATGTTTAGATTAAAAATCTTTTAAAGTAACTACTGTGTAGACATCAAGTTCGCGATAATAATAGGTGTCAATGGGAATAGTTATGTGTTGGACAACACAAAGGGCGATAAATTTACTACAGCAATAAATCTATGTTTTAGTCAAACAGACCGGTTGTAACTACATGAAATCATTGTTCTTCCTAACAAGCTGCTTGTAAAGAAATTACACCTTTTGACTTAATAATTATTATAGTTCGTACAGGTCAAGGTGGCAACCACACTAGAGAGATTGCAATAGCCGGATCACATACAGATATTCGGGGCTGGCCTAGCACACCAACTGTAACATTCAGAGGCTATGCTTTCTTCCATCTTCGTATGCACTTTTTGCATCTTAATAGCGGTGTGGAAGTATGTAATTACAATTACAACCTTGTGGTATGCAATCTAATGTGAACTAGAACATATAGGATGCTTTTAGAAACTGTACCCGAGGCTGGATGAAGCTCATTTCATACTATAATGAACTTTACTTGAGCATGCACCGTTGTGTGAATTTCTTTCCAAAATAACAGGTGGCTTGTAAAACATTGGTCTAAAAAATTCTCTGGCTCCTTGTAATATACCATTAACCTTCCGGGTTTTGGAATGATAGTGTAAGCATAATTATGAGAACTTGTTCCAGGGATGATCGATAAAGTTATTTTACTTACGATTAGAAAGGGGCGTCTTGCTATTACTACCAAACTATGTTCAGTACGTATGTAACCACGAAATTACGCACACACCATGTTCTTCACTGTATTCAGCATTTGGTCTGATTGTGAGTGTTGCGTTTTCAAAATAAGCTGGTAATGTTTGGGATGCTGTGGTAATGACAGCGTAGCACTTTTGGTAGAAGTGCTACATGATAATAGTATGTACAATAAATTGTAATGACGGCTTTTAAACAGTAAATTGTAGTGTTGTTTCCGTCAATGTACATGTTTCAAGTACTGGATTAAACCCTTTCAAACCCAAACCCCTTTATTGATGTCATTGAAGATGATGCTCTGGTTGGCGTAATGTCGTAAAAACAATATTTAAGTGTACTGCATTGCATCTGGATAAATACATTTCCCTCCACAGCGCTTTCCTACAGCGGCTTTGATACAATTAATCCATGCAATTTCATCCCGCTGGTGGTTTGTATGTAGAATTTTATTGATGCCAGTCTTGTTTTTAATGAATTTTTAGAGCCATCAAATGCAAAAACAGTGTTTCGTCCGAAAGCTTTTTAGGAGTTCAGACTGAACCCAACCACTCCTGATGAAGATTTGATTGTGTACAAGCAACCCTTCTCCGAGTGTCAAGTTCTCACTATTGTCAGACGGTAAAACAAGAATCTTGTAGTAGAAACTCTTGTACATAACTTTATTGGATGCTTTCCGGAACTCTGGTAATCCTTTCATGCGATAAGGCTCGACTATCATGTGGGCATGATAATATCATATGCAAGCTGATACTTGAAACTTCACTTTTAATTATCTTAATTACCCGCTGCTTCACGTTTTGCCCTTGCTGGTGCTTATTTCTCGTCCACATTGCCTCCATATTTGGCGTCTCTTGTTAATAACTTATGTTACCTTCTTTGCCCATTTAATAAATTGCAGTTTTTTCTCAATGCTATTTCAATATTCATTTTATCACTATTGGTTAGGTATTGATGATGATGATCGGCAACTTTGTTTAAACTGTCAATGCACTAATACAAGTATAAATATGTAATTAATAATATTTTTAATTAACTTAAATGCCATTTTACATGGCTCAACCTTCAGGATCAGGATTCTATTTTGCTGGCAAGCAGTCTATAAAATTATATTGAAATTACAGGAACTTACAACCGACAAAGGTGGGGGAATGCTATGTTAGGTTATTGCAGGATTGTAAATATCGTTGAAAAAACTAGTAGTTACCTACCTCATAAATCGGATATTGCTTTTTAATGTACGGTGATAAGCGAAAGCGATGAAAAGTGAGACCGCCGAGAAAGAATTGCGTGCAACTTAGCTTACCAATTAAATACTCGCTGGACTGAGGTCATTAATATTTATCTTATGTTCTTATGCAAACTTTTTTCACGGAGTTATTAAATAATTGCAATAATATTTAAACAGCTCTAATGCGTTGGAGCATGAATACGGAAACTTGCTATTGAAAACAAACAAGAAAGTAATGAAAAAACGTTTAACTCCGTAATTCTCCTTCATCTATACTGCTATCAGTACGATGTACACACACCACTCACATAATCAACGGAGTTGGAATGCAAAATCGTAGGATTGTAGAATGAGAAAAAGATCGATTGTTTTTTATTGTAAGTCATTACTACATCAAAAGGAGGTATTCACCTCACAAGGAACAGCGGGTGAGGAGAAAAATCTCATCGTTTCAGAAATTTTGATACTTCCAAAAGAACTTTTGTCATTAATTTAAAACTAACTTTCCTCATTAATTTTAACTAACTTTTGTCATTAATTTTAAACCAACTCATGTCATTAATGTCTCCATTATTATCCTCAATATGCTGACAATGTTACCATATACTTAAGCATTGTAAAAAGCGCCTGTGTTTTAGACTGCTGAGTCTTTTAGTCTTTATAGAGTAAGGAGCACCTGCCAATAATAATCGTGTACTTGATGTAAGTTGATCTTATTAGTTTCTGTGAGTTGCAGGGTATTTTCCTCTCATTGTCAGGTTATGCGGAATTGGGGGTTGAATAAACTTTGTTCATCAAAACTGATTCAGATCAGTGCCATTAAATATACTGATTGATAGAGTCTGAAGATGAGGAAGATTGGAGACATATGTGAATCTCTTGTGAGTACTATTGCGGAGCTGATAATCCCGTACCTATATGCATATAGATATAGTTAAACGTGAAATAGCTACTTGCCAACCTCCTCTTTAAAATACGGAAAGCATATGTTAAGGGGAAAATAGTTGGTGGAAATTGAAAGTGAAGCGCAAGGAAATTGAACGTTGAAACTTACGTTAAAACTTACATTGAAACTTGAAACTGCAAGTCTTTGCAAGTGTCGTTATAAGGTTGCTATACGTTTTACGATCTGAACGAAAAAGTGTATAATTTACACTAAGTATTATTTTAAATGATACACCCTCAGCTTGAGTCCATAGCTTCTTGACAATGGGTCATGATCTCACGAACATATCATCATCGTGGGTAAATAGCTCGGCAACGAGCATCAACTCTATACTACTATATGTTATTGCTAAAGGCCCATGAACAGCAGCACATGAAGATGACACATAACAAATGCCATAAGAAGGATATGTCGGCAACAAATATGAACTACCATGCAGCCACTCGGCTTTTTACCACTGTGTATCTATTAGCAATCTTATTATTATTCACTGCTACCCACCGTCAGCGTTTAGAGTCAAACCACTTGATGGCCAGCCACAAAACCTAAAGATGAGTTTGTGTATTCACTTCGGAGATGTTTATACACTTTCAGACGTAACATCAGCTATTGGATGCGTCAAACAACATTGTTGTCCTCACTCGTTCACCCTTCATCGTGTATTCCAGTGTTTTTGATTAAATGAAAACCCGTTTATACTGCAAGTTTTTTTTTCCTCAAAGGCTTTTCTTGTGCCCTGACACTGACAATAAGAGGAGTATTGCAGACTAATCCCTAATTAGTCTCGCAACATTCTCACGGGGAACGATGACATAATAAGATCGAAGCGCACGATCTCAATGAGCAATTTCTCTTTCTCACGTCGTCCCCTCAAATCGTTTGTCATTGACATTTAATAGTTTATTACTTTTGAACATTTTAATTCCCCGCAATTTATTTCGTACGCATCATGTATGCAAAATGTTTTGACAATACCAAGATCAAAGAACGAGGTGTCTGATTACGACAAGATTACATGCACTTACAACAATCATACTGGAATCTGGATGGAGTGATTATTCCTAGTGCAAAAAAATCGTTAAAACTTGAATTTTCTTCTTTCCTTTTTGCTGACAGATCCGATCGAGACAAAAAATAATATGCGCTCCCAAATGGATATTAGATCATGAGTTACGTCCCAAGGAATGCATAATTTCTGCTGCTAGTATCACTCTTACGTGCACTTCTGGCAGTACTGTCACTGTACATGCATATCAGATCTGTCTCTGCATATTTCTGTCAGTGCAGTCCATAAGTTGGTGGAGTCGAGCTGTAAAATCTAATCAGGGAAAAGTTATTGAAAATAAAATATTTGAGACCATCATACAAGTTAGATCTGCTGATTAAAAATGGAAATTCATCCGCATACTCGTTCCTATACTGTTCGTTCCACACTGTGGTCGTAACTTCATTGTATATAAGTAAATTCACTTTCATTCTCAAATTACAGTCTGGGGTCCCAATGAGCTGGATTTTATTAGCATGCTACCCGCTCGGCTAAGTTGGAGTATCTGTATATGTTTATATTTACTCAACTTTGGATTTACATTCTCATGGGGTTATTATGCAGTCAGAAGTCGTATATAATACTGACCTAAGCCGACGTACCTGGCCAGTTCTCACTTGAGTCGCAACAACGACTCAAGTTAAGTTTACATGTGAAACGATCATCAGAGCCTAACTCTTGCTTTTGTTGTATCTTACGATCCTGTTCTTTGCCTTTTGCATAAGCAGTGGTGCTACACTATAGTATAGACAGTATAACCTTTTGAAGTGCTTTCAAGTTTTTATCCCTCAAGATATTAGCAAACTCATAACTCTGCTGGAACATTAGCCTGGCATCAGCCTTGACTTAACGAGGTTCTACAAAAACACAAGGACGATGAAGCTACTTAGGAATAAATTCAGCCGTGATCCTAATCGCGGCAAGTCCCCAGTTCTTCGGTGGTGCACAAGCCTCTTGCTCTTTACTCTCATACATGCTGTGTCAAGTTCGAGTAGCTCCGAGACCGAATTCGGTCTCCCAATAGCGGAACTATTTATAACTAATAACACGCTCAACGGCTCTTTGAGACTCATTACGAACGTTTCTGACACTGAAGTGGTTATCTCTGAGGATTTAATCTTAAATGGGAAGTACTACAACCAGATAGTTATATTCTGTAATGCATCCTATCCTGTGGAGTGGATTTATGAAGGAGATGGGGTAAGTCATTATTCCGTAATTTCATCAAGAACTTTGACCATTTAGCATTACATATGTATAGTAGTTCTTCTTACTATGGAGTGTTTAAACAGTCCTCTCTTCAAGGGTACTCAGCCCTGTTTGTTTGTTTAGACGTCCTGCTGGAATCAGTATGCATATACTTGTAACTACATAATCACAAGTAGCAGTGTTTACCTGTAATAAATCATTTAGGTACTAGCTATTTGTAACTTTCATAAAATCATTCATACACATTGTTACTTTTCATGTATTTATACTCCAGTATTGTTTATTACTCCAGTATCTTAACTTTATATGTAGTAAAAATTATAATAATGCTCATAACCCTGACAAAGATTAATTAGAAATGCATACGTTCTCACAACTGTCAAGATTTTCTCTTGATTCTTGAAGAATGTGAGGCCATTTCTTGTGTAAACAACATGCCAACACTATGAAGCAAAAAGCTGGCCAAGTTGTGGTTTGTGGTAGAAAAGTAAATAATAAAGGTTTATTATTATTACAGATTCTACAATTTTGCGAATGTATATGTATATGCCACATGTACTTCTATATTCATATATGTACACCATGTTGTATTATAACCGATACTTACTAATTGCTTTATGTAAAAATACAATATTTTATCTCATAGCATGTTGTATCACATAGTATTATACTAGCCATTGTACTAGCATGCATGTATATCACTTACTATATAGCGCAATACTGAAAAAAATTAGCAAATAACTCATTGGTAAAATATTTGTTGACTACAGGCCCCAAGGCTGCATACCGGGCAGTTCCGCACTTACAAAGTGTTCGACAACCCGGCGACATACGAGTACTCAGCTGTCATTGCCCTGTATCAGGAGAGATACAACGAGCAACAAACTGGGACTTACGTTTGCCGTAGTGTGGAAGATGAGAAATTACGAGTCTTCTACCATTTGTACTTTCCAGGTAAGCCCTCGTGGTGTTTTCAGCAACAACATATAGTCAACATAGTAATTATTAATAAATTCGAAACGTAAGATAATGTCAGCCATGTATGGTATTCCATTACCAAATACATGCTATCCCATTAATTTTATTTCGCTTTTCCTTGGTACTTATCAAAGTTATGAGCAATGAATGACTATTATGCCTATCAACGACATTTTTATCAAAACAGAATTTTCACACAAAAAAAACACGGTAAAGTGTAATAAGTTATACACTTTCCTTGTATGTGCAAACATGTGTATCATACGTATATATACATATATTAGTGCACGCTAACTGCTAATAACAATGTTGCACTAGGCCAAGCTCAACACTCTATACAGTGTGAACATATAGAAGTACAAACTATTTCACATGCTTATATACATAGAGTCTTCTTTATAAAAAAAAGTTTAAGTTACTTAAAAAATATAATCATTTATGTGAAAGAGTTATTACATGGAAGATTGGATTTAAAGTGTGAGCTTCTTTATGCAAATCACCAATGCAGTCATTTATAATTGTCGAGGCTGAGAAACCAGTCATAAATGTATATTTTCATTTGAACTTATCATAAGATAATGGCTCACGGAATCTCTCGAATTTTATATACATCTATGTATGACTGCGCTGGAATTTATAATTTTGTGTTATTGCTGTGCATTCAGCATGAGACATCAACAGACTTCCCACGAATCCTCCGAGCCACAGTCAAATCAGAGAAACTTGTGAGGGGTTATTTCTTATAATTTATGGAACTTGTGAAGATGAGTTTCTTACTTTAAAGACTTGTGAGGATGAGTTTCTTACTTTAAGGACTTGTGAGGATGAGTTTCTTACTTTAAAGACTTGCAAGGATGTAATGTAATTTCTTGAATTTGCGACTTGGGAATATGTATTTTCATGTATTTGGGAGCTTGAACTTGTGAAGAAATAACTAATATCTTGTATTTTTGGGAACAGTATGTATTCCATTTATACTAGAGAATTTCTGAGTAAATTCATATTTTCGAGAACTCACGAAGATTTATTTCCCAGTTTACAGAATCTTGTGAAGAGTTATTTCTACATGAAGCAATAATTATTTCGTCCCCAACCTTTCAATCTATTTAATGGGAAATGGGAATGGAGATAAATAAACGGAATAATGACCTCTGAAACGTTGGAGGCTGCTGGCAGTGTCGGAATTATTATATAATTACTTTAATTATCACTCTCACCCCGTTTAGCTGCTCCTTAAAAATACAGCTGACTATAGACAGCACAATAATGATTTGTACTTCCAGGTGATTTTGGCTTCCCAGCAATTAGAAATCAAGTAATTCGTACAGGAAAACAGGCCACGTTTGTGACTCTGCCGTGTAAAGCCACAGATCCTTACGGACACATGTCGTTGCTCAAGATATTTCCTCCGGTAAGATAATTACGGTGTTAATTAATGTACATGCTAATTTCCTAGGGCTTTTAGTTTCTGCTAATGTATACGTACACGGAGTTTGCGAGTAGTGCTTGGAATCGTTAAATATTTGTAAAGCATTTCTGTATGGAATGCACTCGCTTCATAATAAATAAATAGCTAAACTATATACACTTGCTCTTAATACATATAGTCTCAGGAAGAAAGCGAAAGTAAAGTTGTTGTTGTCTGGTCCAAATCCACATGAGAATTTCCAAGTACATTGGAGAGAGCATGTAAAAATTACGACAATGGTCCGTTCAAGCTTTAGACAACATGTTTGCATCCAAATCTAGGAAATTATCATTACAAAATATGAAAATCAACTTTCTGTCAACGTCTTCATACTCTCACTTGCAGTCAATGGATTTAATTTATGTTTGTGTGAAGTTGTAAAGTTTTTAAGTTAGTTTCTTGTATACAGTAATTTATGTTTGTTTACATCTCCCTCCATATTTATTTTCTATTTGTACAGAAAGAGCAGTTGAATCTGACGGATAGTAAGTCCGTAACGTACGACCCTCGAGAAGGTTTTCAACTGAATTTAAATGAAATTAAGAATCCTTATGGGACGTACATTTGTGAGGCGAAAGGAGAGCCAAGTTTCTGGAAGATGGATTTAGTACCACCTAAAGGTAAACGCCCGTTGTTATATAAAGCATTAAATTAATTATTATGCTCGTGCTAGTTGTGTCGATTTAGCATCTCAAATGGGAATTAAAACTTTAGAGGAGATTTCTCCATACAAATAATTACAACTTTGCATCGGAAACAATCTAATTGCATTTGGGGGTGTGTTGTTATTGTGATTGTGACATGATTATTATACTTGTAGAGCTTCCATTCAAGCACAGCCTTTTACATATTTCAAATGCGTAAAACTTTATTTCATGGCGGCATTAATCTGCTGTTGTAGAATTTGTATCGTTGATTTGCTTTGCAAACTAGTTCGTGTCGGAGGAGCTCCGATGTACACATGTTACAGATGCATTTATCTACATATTAAATATACATCCCTATTAGAGAAACATTTATGAACATATTACATACACATTTATACACGTTTGCATATGTATGTCATTATACAGTCTCGAGAAATGAATTTCGCTTATGAAAGGAGCAAAAGATTGCAATTTATTCTGAAGGGAAGCACTGGAGCGACGGCGGTGAGACTACGGTATCAAGTTTTACACGTTGAGATGTGAGATGATGGTATAAAGCTATGAAGACTGATTAACATGCAGGATTTGTCGGAGTTTATATTTTGTTGTCATTTTCATGTTGAGCCACGCCACAGAACATGGCCTTGCCTCTATATATGATAAATCAGAGACTTGTTGTAAACGATCCCTACAGTCGAAGTGTATATCTTTTATTGTAAATATAGAGATCTTTAACTATACATGCCAAAGAAAGTTTGTGTCTAACAAGTTTTTTGTTATGCAATTGATTTTGGTGGTAATGAGAATAACACTTTTGCAAAAAGGATGTTAGGGTTTCCCTTAGAGCAATAACTATTTTGCTTACTTCATAATAAAAAATGCAATCTTGTAAAGATTTTTTCTATGTTCGTATATAGATGAGGAAGTGATTTACTACCCACGGAAATCCCGAGTGAGCCTGAGTGCCTTCCAGAACCAAACGTTTACGTGCCGAGCGAAGGAACCCATTACTATCCTCATCCCCACCACATATGAGATCGGGCGTGTGGATTTGATGACAAATCTGTCGTTCAAGTATCCCTACAAAGCAACGTTCCAGCTGAAGTCCCCGACGCCACTGACAACTATAGGAAATTACTTCAAAATTAATTGCGTGACTAAAAGAGACATGAGAGTGTTGCACAGTTGGCATTACAGCAACATAGGTGATTATCTATTTACTTGATTACACATTTCAATTATTGGCTAAACAATATTAATGATGCTGTAGAACTGGTTTTTGCTAAAAAGTTAATACTTAAAGATTTGATCGATCGCTCCGTTTTCTGACTATATAGTTCGTTTCTCTATAGTCTATACAGGCCCCTTGTTATGTATCTGTAGTGTGTTTGTGTTGGGTTCTGAGCTGAATCATATCTAATGTATCCCTTGATGAACATCTCTTCGAATTTAGTTTGAGATGAGATTTTATTTTAATCACGGAGCCTCCTCTCCTTTTACATTACAATTCACACACAACAACTGAAATGATTGTGGAGCAAGGTAGTAATTAATATGGAAACTATTATTTACAGAGAATGAGCGAATAACCGTCAGTTATGATAAAAGTCAACGAAGAATCCTTTGCTGTAATAACTTGGATCTATCACCAACCTATGAGTTTGCCCCATGTGAAACCTTAACAGACTGCGAAATTACTCAGAGTTGCTTTAAAGGCAGTCATTGTCGACCGGCTATTTTTCCTGCTCCACGGATTGTCGATGCACCGAAAGGCTGTGTAGCTGCTCAGTTCCCTGACAATATAAACACTCATGTCATGAGGTGTTCACTTGGAGAGAAGCATGAAGTCCATTATATTACAGAGTCTCTCGAACCAGAACAAATAAGTAAGCATGGAGTTTTATTTTTACGCAAGGCAACGTCCTTTGATTAGCTAATCTCTTTTTTGTTTCCCGACGGGGCCGCAAATTACTCTATCAACTATACACGCGGTTGTCAGGACAGACTTAGATTACACTCTCATTTTTAATCTGTAATTTTTACAGTAATCTACAATGGTCAAACTCCCAAAACGGAGAAGATTTTGAATATTAAACTACTGTATAGTAATCAAGAAAATCAGATCCGTGTCAAGTGCTCTGGTAAAGCTTTCTTCTTTTCCCTCAATTTCGTCTTCGCCTTGGAGAGAAGTGACGGATCTTTGGAGGTTGTCGACGAAGGTAAGACTGCTTTTAGGATATGCTTTCAAGTTCACAGACAATTTCGATAATGTATCCGAAAATGGAACAGGAGGTTTCAAATAATCAAACTAATTGATTTGGCATCTTGGGATTTCAGAGTTTGTGGATTTAGTTCAAACATACACTCCGGTATTACACAAAGAAATTGACAGCATGGTTACGAGAGTATATTGTTTCGCTCCACTCACCCGATCCCCTGACTGGCTCAATGCGTCTTTACCAATATCCCTAGCGGGTAAGCTCTTGACTTAAGTGCTTTATTTGTTCGTCATCCTCTCTGTAGACAACTCTCGGAGGACAGGCTAAGAAATTACATTCTTGTGACAATTTTCAATCAAATAGATCTTACCACAACAACAACCCTCCCACTGGATTCACAAGCTCAAGGATCATCTCAGAAAAGGACAAAATTTCAGCGGAAAGAATGGAGGCCGAAGTCAAATTAAGTTATATAAATTGAATTTTATTTAATTGTGTGTCTGCGTTAACATATTTGTTTGATAAGCATTTTGCAGTATCAGTTTATCATTAATATTACCAATAAATAAACAAGGAATGACTTATTACTTAATAACCGTCTAATATTTTTATCGAATAAAATCTACTACTTGCCATTGATAAACATGATGTTGTTACATCTGTGTACATTTATTTATTACACAGTTAATTACTGTAAGCACATAGCTGGAGGCCTTGGCGAATTAAAAGGAATATAAACTGATTAAATGTAGCATGTCGTAATAAAAGAGGAAGTAAAATATTTAATGTGTGTAAGTTAGATGCAATCAGAGGAAGTATATAGCAATCAATTTGAATTTGGAGAAGCAATAATAATTTTATTGTTGACTGCCAGACTGTAACGCTGGATATATTTCTCTGCTTTTTGAAGCACTCTGCTTATGGAAGTATGGTTATTATGGGAGCAGCAGCATATTAAGCATTGTTTATTGGAAGAAGATATCACCAGTGTTGTTCAAAGCTCACTCATAAACATAAACAACACGTTTCTTTTTTTACCCCAACTCTGATCAGAGTTAGAAGCTCACACTTGCTTGTAATTAAACTAATGATGTGCTCTAATGAATGACGAATGGTTAGTATTTGAACCTACGTCGATATGCAGGTTGAGCGTAAAATCACACATGCCTTAAACACACTAATTAGGCAGCTAGAATTTTCTGACGTCTCATTTTGTTTATTATAATACTTGTACTCATGCCGTAGCAAGGCATTAATTGCAAGCTGAGGAGACTACAAAGGATGGTACAGGATAGGATTCTGTACAGGAGAGATACTTCTGTAACGAATATTACTGCACGTTTGAACATTAGAAGCTGCCAAAAAAGCAAGTCGGACTTGGAGGTCTTTAGTATACGCAACATTCCCAAGAACATAATACTTTGCTAAATAACATGTGTGCAGGACAATAACCTACACTAACTAGTTATCACGATATGGTTGTTTTAGGTGATTGAGATGTTGAGGGGAGCCATTGATTTTTAACATGATTTGTCGTATAAAGGGATTCACTCCCTCGCCTCGCGATATCCAACAACAAGTTATTATGTATATGGTCCGCCAATTAATTTTTAGTAGCTAAAATTCATGACAAAACGATTGATGTTCCAAGCTTGTCCGGATGAAAAAATCATAGTCAGTTTACGATGAGAGTTGAATATTACGGCATCGTCGGGTTTCCACAAAGACGTATGGCATGAGCGTTAAATTCAGCTGTTCGGCCGTGCATACATATGACTAAAAATTTAATCCCGTAGCTATCGGACCTGCATATACACACAAAAATTACATGTATTTTGAACAAAGAGAACATCATGTCAGGTTTTGACAGCCAGCCAGAACAACTTTGGAAATAAGATCCTGCGTGTTGTCCAAACTCAACATGTATTGTGTGGACCGTTTAGGAAAAATTTTATTAATTAAGCACCTATAGCTTTATACGCAAATGTCAAGGGTGAAAGTATAAGTATACTTATATGTAGTGAAGCATAGGATCTTCATTGCAATATTGAAAACGAATACTATACAAGTAATCAATTTTGGATAAAGGAGAATATTTTGGCCAACAAAATGTGTAAACACAAAACCCTGCAATCTCACATTATACTCACACATGCTACGGGTATATCTAGTGATGTGTTGTTTTACGCTGTTTACACTGTATATGTATCTACAATGTGGCTGTTGGTTGTACGTGACGTGTTATTTCGATGTAAATTAAAATAACAATCTGTAAATACTTGACCTTGTTTAAGGAACGAAAATAAATCACGATCTTTCGGAGCTTCTGGAGGAATAAGGTAACAAACTAAGCTATACACATGTAGCTCGGAATAGTGCTGGGTTAACGATAGGTTGCTGATTCCTATCATTGGAGGCATCTAGCAGCTATATAGAGCATGCGAACTAATCGAGAATTAAAATAATGGAAATTCCCACAACGAAAAATAACACAGTCTAGACTATAGAAAGTGAGACATACAATACTTACTTGATGGTATTTGGTATATGTATCAATTCGCATTGATAGTGGTTGTTTATTGTTTATATACTGTGGTTAAGGTTTACAGGGTCACTTTTATGGACGGAGACAAGGAGACGTCAGGAGTTTTAGCATATAAGGTTTTGTTTTGGGAGATCGATAGGTTCGGCCTACTGTACTGTGATTTGTAGATGCTTTGGGATTTGGATGTTTCCTTGTAGTATAGATAATTTACTTGTTAATGCAGATCGCTTTTTAAGTAATAATATCCTATCGTAACTATAAATTTGTAGATATCCTACTAGATAGTACGACATCCTAACGTATTCTAAATATTAAATGAAAAATATTTTTAAAGTATTCGAAGTACTGACAGTGTAGATATTTTGGATTTAACATCTGCTAATAATAACTTTTATATGTTTCAGCGAACTTGTTGGTCAACGTGTAACTTATTCTAATCGACAGGATGTACGGATGGAGAGGTATGAGAGTCGCTAAAAGCATAAGCTTAAAAAGAGAACGTGAACTTTTTCAAATGAAGAAAAGTAAAGCAAAAATCAATAAAACGCATTTCCCGTTTAGTTTCTGTACCCTATGGCGAACATGTACAAGGTCTATGAATTGCGGCAAAAAAAGTGTTATTTCCCTAATCTTTACTAAACCTCTTCGAGTCTGGGATTTTGAGGCCTGGGGTATACTGAGTCATTGAGTAGCACAAATGCTACTGACAATGGTAATTTGGCTTCAGAATTTATTCTTCTTGAAATCAAATCGTCCTGTTCATGTTCAACAAAGTGCAAATACTAAACATTTATATTGATTTCCATTCATACACAGCAAGTTTATATACGGTAAGTACTTAAAAGCACATGATCAGGGTAATTATGTTGTATTTTTTTATTCTTTGTCAGCGCTTCAATATGAACTCCCATTCCCCTCTTCCGTCATTGCATTTCTTAACTGTATAGCTTAGGATTCCTCATGGGAATAAGAACCGGCGAACTAAGTAGGTCATATGTACACTCAAATGCAATTTCTCACTTTCACTCTCTACTTTAAACACGGGAACAAAGCTGGAGAGTCTAGGGCACGTTGCGAATTGAGAACCCGATGATCTCAGGAACACTATAGATGAGAATTCAATTTACTGAAGCCGTCACAGTCTGGGGTCTCAAATGTAAACTGTGGGGTCAGAAGTCCGACTGGATTGAAGTGAGATGGGAAACTATCAGTGATAAAAGTAAACCACCCGTCGCTCCAATTTTCCATCCAGAATCCATTTCTTTCCAAAATTCAGCTTCTTATCATGCCAGGAACTATTATCAGAAAGTATTTTCAACTTACATACCTATATGTAAGTTTAATCTATATATTAACATTTTAAAACAAAACATTAGCCCTTGGTAATTGAGCGGTAGAAATAACGTTCGAAATTTGCATCTAATTTAGAATTAAGTTTCCTTCAGTGACTCCTGATATGCTCTACGATGGGATAAAGATGGGATGCTAGGGGTAAGTTGACACACTTCGTGATACCACTTTTGGTTTAAAATGGAATGGAATGGCCATATATTTTTAATAGTTAATTAATGTTCAAAATAATAATAATTTTAAAAAAAATTATTTGATGATTGCAGCCTCAGGAAAATTTATAAGAAGCCCTTCTTTTGTTTCACTATACTTCGGCAAAGCAAAACAACGGAAAACCTCACATCACCTACTCCTCCAGGGACACGCCTGTAAAAAACGCCAGAAATAATTACAATTAAAAAACTAACTATTTCAAAGGTGAAAGTATGAGTAATAAGAATTGTCCCCACAGGAACCAGTAACGGATATTGATCCAACGTTTCCACAAAATGTTGCACGAACACGACGAAGAAATAAACATCACAGGTTTTCTCCTCCGCAACGAGAATTATTTTCTCTCCGGTCGCTTTCACTGAATCATTTTAATCTTGATAGATATTTGCTCGCGAAGGCGTTGAAATTCGTACCAAATGGCAGCTGCTTTACACGATCTGACAATTGAGTGACAATACTGTCCTCTACATTCTAAAACATAATGAGTATAATTTATTTATTTTACACTTGGCTTCTCGAGGCCTAAAATCGCTACCCCGCCTTCATAGAAGTCTTTATGGAAGGCTGTAATAGCTTTCGAAGGATGAACATTTCTGGTTGACAGCATTACTATACTGGTACCATTTCCGGCTAAAGTTATGAGCTTAGTTCATTTTTTAGAAAATATGCATTCGAGGAATTATTTCCATGAATAATTGATTTGCTGAATCTTAGCTCTCTGAGTATTTAGGAAATAGATAACTTATCATTAAAGCTATTTACGTAAAGCCTTTGTTTTAATTGTAAATGTAATTTTACATATCGTCGGTAGAGATACAAAGTGGGCTATATACCTATGTGTGTGTAGCTGCAAAGTGGGACATCCAACATTATTTGACGTGCAAGGTGGGATAATTCCACTATTTTGCAATTGCCTTGCAGTTGAAATTAAAAAACAAGATCCCTATATGTTTTCAGTTTTTAATGCAATGTAAACGGGTTATCCCATCTTGCACTAAATTGGTGGCGTATATCTCTTCCTACATTTAGATTCACACGGAGAAGCCCACTTTTCATCTCCACTGAATATATGCAAATGATTTGTATTATTGACTGTATGTATGTAAGTAGCTTTTTGTAAGGTGTAAACATTATTAAATCCACAAATGAGAATTTCTTATCTTCAAGTTTGATTCGTAGCACCAATTTATTGCAACAATTATTGTTTGTTTTGTACTTTATGCTTATCACCTATAGATAAACGTAAAACTAAAGAAATGTAAAAGTACCTACAACACAGTTTGTAGGATAAAATATATAGACAAAATATTTTATATTTGTGTAAAGTTGAAAAAAATTATAGTCATATTATCACTATACGTAAGTAATCAGTAGCTGGGTGTCTTAATTGGGTTTCCAACAGGCTTGCCACTTCCCGCAGACCATCCACCACCGCTGTTCGTATAAGCGCCATCAGAGTTTCCAAAACCTTGACCGCCGCCTAGTCCGGAAGCACCATAGCTACTACCTCCTCCTCCAGGTCCTTTAATGGGTTGGTTTCCACCGTAGGATGATGGAGCTGAATTTATTGGTTGCTGTCCATACGATCCAGAGGATAATGCAGGACCATTGGAACTTGTGTAAGCGGATGAACCTGAGGACGGAAAACCTCCACCAAGACTGGAAGGACCTTGAGGACTGCCATTACCGAATGAGCCACCTCCGAAAGAGGGGCTGCCTTTCGATGGAACATTGTAGTCAACATCATCCACGTCATATGAAGGCGACCCAAAGTTATCAGATACACTGCCGAAATTAGAAGTTGGATTGCTTTGACCATATGAGTTACTTCCTGGAAGACTACCGGCGCCTAGAGGACTCCCAGAATTGGCGGATGCATAAGAGTTCGAGAGGCCAGATGGTTTATCGTACGAATCCGGAGCTGATCCAAATCCACCAGATGGGTTATATCCAGAATTATCTTTAGGACCACTTGGACCGGCGTAGCCAGGAGCACTGATACCTGATGGTCCCAGAGGAGCTGACAGCGGTTTATCTGCCCCGTCATAAGACGGAACTCCAAAATTTTCAGGCGTTTGTGTCAAAAGCGCTCCCTTGGACGGCTGAGGAGATGAATACGAGTCTACAGGGTTTTTAGGTACAGAGTATGAGCTTGGTGAGCCATAGGAAGGAGCAGCAAAAATGCTCGGGTCATTCTTGAGAGGGCTGATATTAGATGGACTTCCACCTGGAGCAGACCAGCCTTCTGACGGAGTCCCTTTGAAAGGCTTAGGAGCAGGACCAACTGGAACACTGGGTGAAGAATAAGGTGCAGGAACGGGTGCAACTGGAATGATTGGTGAAGAATATGGTGCCGGAGCGGGTCCAACTGGAATATTGGGAGAAGAATATGGTGCAGGAGCAGGTTTCACTCCCCCGTAAGGTCCAGTAGGTAAGGCTGGTGGAGCTTGTGGCTTGTAGGATCCTAACGGTTCTGATTTAGGTTTGCGTTGGTCATAAGGTTGTGGACCACTTCCTGGACTGCCCCAGCCTGATCCAAATGTGCTTGGAGCGGGATTACCGTACGGACTTGGGTTTACTGGCTCACCTCCGCCATATGAAGGTACGCTAATTGGACTTGGAGCACGCTTGTAACCTTTGGGTCCTTGTGAAGGACCATAGGAAGCACCTCCGTGACTAGGACCGGATGGGCCGTATGAAGAGGGGCGAGGTGAATGAGGCTTTGCAACAACTGCTAGAACGTAGGTACCAGATGACGCCGGGCCGTTGTTATAGGGAGTAGCACCGCTACCGAGTGGCACTGGACCTTTACCGTATGACCCTGAACCGCTACTGTGTGGAGCTGGGCCGTTTCCGTAAGATGATGGACCACTTCCATAAGATACTGGACCACCACTGACTGAAGCTGGACCACTACCGTAAGATACTGGACCGCCAAAAGTGGGTTTCGGTCCGCTGGGATTTCCATAGGACGAAGGTCCATGCGTAATCATTGGTTCAGGTAGCATTTCCAACACAAGAGGTTGGCTATAACCTGACCCGCCTGCTCCATAGGCACCCTTGGATGGACCCGGTCCGAATGCTGGACCGCCACTGCTGGCACCCCAGCCTTGTCCAACTGGAACTGCACCTCCTTGGCCATAAGAGGAACGACCGTAGCGTTGTCCAAAGGATTGTACAGCCAACCCCAGAAGTATTAGAGATTTAATGGACATGTTCTGAAATCAATAAAATTATGGAATATTAATTATTTTCGTAAACAGGTTTCATTCTGTCGGGATTCGAAAATCTAGAATACTCACCATCTTGATCAAGCAGTATTAAACTTTTAATAATATGATCCTCAGAAAGCCAAGAGCGGATTACAAGTTAATATCGGCTCTGAATAAGGCGACAAACTGATGAAGCTGGAGCTGTATGGATGCTATTTTATACCAAATTATGACACCTATGAAATCCATAGGGTGCACATATATAGGCTTGAATCAGAAGTGAACATGCAGATATGAATCCAGTTTTTTGCAACTTATGACGTCTTTAAGCGTCTTTATCCCGCAGCTACATTATGCACTGGAGACTTTTAAATTCAGCTTCTAATTATAGACCTTGTACCTATACTATTGTCAGGGTATTTCCCCCTGAGCAATTGAGCAGTTGATTCTTTGAAAAGTCAAATGTAATAAGGTACCATTTTCAGACAAGTTCTTATTATTCATGAATACCGCATCGATTATTATTTGTTCATAATAAGTTTTTCATACAACACGATATTTCATAGTACCTGGAAAATATGATTACACAATACCGATTATGCATGGATAGCCACCAGCAAAAGTTCAACTCATATATGAACAAAGCAGGGCTGAGCCAAAGCACTGAAGGCCTCAAGGCTTTGTTGGTGTTTACTGTTTTGGTGCAACACGTAACGCTACGCTACGCTACCATAATCTGTCAGGACTTAAAAATATGACGTGCAGCTCTTTTCCGCAAAACTTGCACTTCATCTTATTAATAATTCTTTGAAAACAATGTTTTATCGGGATTTTATTATTCACTGCACATTGCATGATTGCATTCCAGATAAATTTTGAGACGCATTTTAAACCTTGGCTGTGACATACTAGTTTGTTAGTGATAGGGAGTTGTAGTCCTTATTAGTTCAGTATCTCTCTTCATGTTGTTCCGCATTTGTGTACAAACATTTAAGTTGAGACTGATAGTGACTTCATACATGTTTGAGCAGCATTTTTTAAATGACCTTTTGCACGCTATCTTTTCTGTCCAGTACTAAGTGATTTGATTTTAAATGGAAAAGTGAGAGTGAAGTTCCAGGCAAACACGAGTATCTTTTCAGGGTCCTTCTAAGAGAATATTCTAGAATTCGGAAGGAATTTATCATATAGACTAGACATTTAAATGTCGGAAGAGATCCAATCGTAACATTGCTTCAAGTGTGTGCATGTGTACTTAGTACATATATCCACTTACCATATATGTATTTATATTATTTCCGGCAGTTCATTTTCGCTTTGGGATGTGACTCCCTCAGAATAACGTTTGTGGTTAAATTAAATGAATTTCTTCCATTTTTCATACTGTTCCCAGTCATACTTCATCCCAAACTTCCCAGGAGATTACGTATAATTCGTGAGATTACGGAAACGCTATAATATAGAGATATTCCTACGCATAGGCTGAGGTTCAACATAAGGTACTATATACTATGTATATATATGTACATATACAGAGAGATACACTTGTGAGGAAAAAAGGACAAGTGTATGGCCATGACCATCGACAAAATTCTTTAAGGGTAATTACCCTTAAGCGGCGTCCAAGGACTTCGTTATAATAAATTGTATCTTTTGGTTTGGTTAAATGCTTGGAAGTTCAAGTGCTGCAGTATAACAGCTTGGTTTTACAACATCTTAGATATGCTGTTTGTAACTGTTACGGCATAGACTTGGAGTCGGAAGTAGGTTACGGATGGTAAGGATTTTCAGAGTTCAAATGGATATTGCTTCGAGCTACACATTGGAACATTGTGTTATTTGATTATTTTCTTTTATTTTCTGCTGCCTATAATATACAACAGGCGTTCCTTTATTGTTTCCAGATTTCTACTTTGTTTCTTCTTCATCAGTTCCTGTATAGATATTTACAAAAATGGAAGTTGAAAATTTATTATTAGCAATAATTAAATACTTGTTAGCCCTTTTTATTTATATCGCCAATACTGAACGTGGTGCAAACGGCTATCCCTGGTATAACGGCCCGGTTCCCGGACGAGCTATCATGGTACGTCAATTTCATTTCCGATACAAAGTATATACTTCTATGTATTAGATACACGCTTGTAAGGTACGTAATACATGCTTTGTAATAGTTTTATATTTAAATGTCATGTGAACACTTAATTTATTTAATTAAAGATTTTGATTTAAGATTAACTTTGAAATTGGTGTATACCTGACAGACAAGAAATCACTTTGATCCTCCAACCTACCGTTTATTCTTCAATGGAATCAACCTCTCAGCTTTCTTCTTTAACCGATTGAAAAGGCGCGGAGTATTCCTGCCGAGGGTGGACATTTCTGATGAATACGATCTCAGTCCAAATCTAGTAGCTTACGACCCGACATTTATTGACTTCAAACCGCCACCCAATATACCAGCGAGCGACGGGTACAAAACTCAATTCGTCTGCGACTATGACTATGATCCCATGACAGATCCCGGGGATTTGTACCATGAGTACTGCTTTTATTATGTGTACACTCCTAAAAGTGAGAAAAATAGTTACAAAGATAGTTATTTGTATGATGAAGTATTTTAGTTCACAAACATGGCTCACCAAAAAAACTCTGTATTTCGCCTAAATTATATAAAATATTATGTAATGCCAATATAAAGGACATTTAAAGCTTAAGTGTAAAAGACTTAATTACATAAATTGACTGAATACATTATAGACTTGAATATACTTTATTTAATACATTTTTTAATAATCTAACAAGACTTGAGCAATGTGCACAAATAGTAAAATACTATAGTTAAACCCTTCTGTTTCCCCTTGTATTAGTATATGTATAGTAAGTACTACTTGTTATGTAGTAGTATAACGTAGTAAGGTAGTATTAAGTAGTAGTAATGTGTTATCACCTTGTGTTTCACTGTATTTCATTCACCACGTGTCATTTTCAATAAAGCTTACCCATGTATGTAACAAACTGTACCTTGACGTTGTACATATAAAAGTAATATTGCATCTCACGATCTTACTGCCGTGATATTGGTATGTGACAAAAGCCAGTCGAAATCCCTACATAAACACCCTCCAGGTAATTTTACTGCGTTCAAGAGCTTCTTTCCTTCTCAAATCTTATGTTGCATTTCGATTCGACTGCATTATTTTGCGAGGATTTCCTTTTCTCCAAAGCCAAAACACACATATATAGTAATGAAGTATAATTTTACTTCTTTTTATAATATTGTTACTCTCCTGCATTTGTTTCATGTATCATGACAGAACTTATTTATGACATGCAATATTCGAGGTATATATAATGCGTACAGCTTCCATGTCTCATCCTCATCTCCAGTGCAAAAAATAACCTTGTTCTTTGCGGGCAACCAGCGTCAGAAGAATTTTTTATTAACACAGGCAACTGTGGTAATATTCTAAGGAAAGAAGAAATTCGGTGGGCTACATGCTATGACGCAAAAATGAGTTGACAGTAAGGATCCAGGGTATGCAACAACAAGTGCACTTGTACTCATGTGCTGATTTCAATCTTATTGCTCGTGAGAGTGCAAAATTTTAAGAGCAAAAAAAACTGCTCATTGTTATCGTTCAGGATCCAGTCGTATCGTGATCACTGCGTCATGCTTGCTTTGTTAGTAAATCCTAAAAAAATATAACAAGCCGGCTATATCTGTCTAAATTCTATTTATTAAATTATTAATGAATATTGCGGCTGAAATTACAAACGCCACTTCATCGTATTCTATTTTAATCCTTATGTGTGCAAAACATTTGACTTTCCTTCATCAAAGTTCCACACACAAAGGTGCAGACAGCTTCTTCCGAATTGAATACAACAAAAAAGGAAGATTCTATACATACACGTCAAAATACACAGAATTTAATTTTTTGCAAATCTCCTGCTTTACTAACACTAACAATAACCCAAAAAAACTCTTGCTCTAATCAAAGATCTTTGTATTGAAAACAAACGCCTTAATGGTTAGCATGACTCATAAGACTTTCCAGCCCAGAGCTTTATAAACTCACTGGATTTTTTCCACCAGTATATTGCAATAGTGCCCATGCCACTCGATCCTCCAGGCTGATGATCTTTTCCATCGGGTATTCAAATATTGCAGAAACAATCATATATCAAAGCTACATGCAGTGCAGGATTAAAAAATAGTTGAAAAGTATGACAACCAATATGCTCATTTGTTCTTCCAATGAGTTCCAGGAATATTACAATGATCCTTGCCGTCTTTTTTATAGCATAGCTTACTATCATGTATGGTTGTTTGTTACACTCCGCGTACATTAAAAGCTCAACAGAAATAACAACAGAGCAATTTTATATATGCATATACCTATACTATTTTTTGCCATAGATTACTATGTCGTGTGCAAATGCTGTAATGGTATCAGTGAAATAAAGTTTCTCTCATATGCTACACAAGAACATGTTAATTATTTCAAAAACTTTCAAACTTTGAAACAGCGAATAACGACTTATCAGTTTTAAAACATCACACAAAAACAAACAGTGAGGCAATACATCAAAAGATTTTCTGACGCTGGCTGCTCAGGAACTGGATGGAAGTATCTGTGTATCTTCTGTTTCTGTTCCCGTATCCCATTCCCGTCTGTCCGTAACAGTGATGTTGCTATTGCACCTAACCTACTATGCTGCAGCCATACAACTCAAGAACACAACTACACAACCTCTACACGGTAGAATACGGCAGCATCAGTTATATTACATGGATGCAGTAGGTATTTATAGGTATACGACTCGTATAATACGAGATATTACATGTTATAAACTATAGTGTATGTATGTAGTGTACAGTTACAGTGTACCTTTTTAACTGGCTGCCCAAAACACATAACTTCTCCATAAATATCTGACACGTGAAGTGATACGAAGTTATATTTTCAGCAGCTTAATTAATTCATGTGAACTGGTAGTGGCTAATGATGAAAAATACATGAATCGCGTGCTACAAATATGATTTCATCACCTTCCAGTTTTGTTTCTGTATAGATAATAATATTGCTAATAGAGTTAATGTTAGTAGTTAAAATGGCTTGATTCCCTCAAGCTATGTTGTGCTGCAAAAGATTTGATAGTCTGGGTTGAAAGTTTGAGCTTGGAACACGGCCTATAAGTACACAAAATAATACTCTTCTTGAGTATAAAGAAGACTGATTGTGTTCAAACCAATTCAAGTAAATTCAAACCTACTACTATACACGATACACTATACATATATACAGATGTCTCATCTCTAACCCTCACCTCTGCATTACATCTGTAGTTATAAAAAATAGAACCGTAAAATGTTATATGAACCTATGACATGACACTCGTTTTGTGTGCTACTTTTCCCACAGCAATTGCGAATGTATAGTTGACTTAGTGTACAGGAAGGAGGTATCTTGGCTGGTGACTCCTGACCTTAAAAGGAAAAAACGAATAACTTTTGCTTCTCCTTGTCAATTAATCCAAAAGTGGAGGCGAGATGGTGGAGATAGGGAAAGTGTAAGTTTGTGAAAGCTCTCATGAGAAGTTATTGAGATTGAGAGACTGAATACATTGACGAATTGCTTTTATGTGTACACAGGAATAAGACTCCGCGTTTACTGAAAAAAAAGCACAAAGGGAAAAAGCTCCAACTCACGTACAGTAGGACGACAAAATTTGGAAGAACGGAGTTGGCAAATGAGGTAAAGCAAGAAGTGAGATTGCAGACAATTGGGAAAACATGGAAGACATTTTGGAAGCTAGTCCCTAGAATTATTTGGACTTTTTACGTTGAAGTCTTTGTGGTTGCTGCTTTCCGGAATGAATGGGCAGAGAAGTATCGAGAATGGAATGCGTGGCTGGAATTAAATCACGCGTCTAATCAGATTCAACCAGCCCTGCTGAATACAACCGTTGTTGGTTCCTCTAGAAAGTCCACCAATTCAGACCACACTGCCTTAACGAGAAAGAATCATCTCATCCCAGCGAGCCATGATCATCATAATTGTTCGCGTATTCGCTTAAACGTTGGTGGCCGGATTTTTGAGACACAATTGAGAACGATACTCCGATTCCCACAGACTCTACTTGGAGATTCAGAGAGAAGACTCGTTTATTATGATCCTGCGAAGCAATACTATTATTTTGATCGGAATCGGGAATGCTTCGAGAGTATTTTGTACTATTACCAAAGCGGTGGTCGACTTATTTGTCCCACGGAAGTCTCTGCGGATGTGTTCCTGAACGAAATTGAATTCTTCGACTTGGGAGACGATCTTATTCGTAATTTTCAAATAGATGAAGGGTTAGATCTAGAAGATGAAAATGCAAATATACAGTTGCCAAAAAATTTGCTTCAGCGCAAGCTGTGGCTATTGATGGAGTACCCAACAAGCTCCGCTCAAGCAACTCTTGTCTCAATCATCTCCGTTTACGTCGTCCTAGTATCCGTTGTCGTTTTTTGCATCGAAACTGAGACCATGTTTCGGGAAAGAGCTGGTTACTGGGTAAAGAACAAGAGTGTGGATGATGAGGAAGAGTCAACTGATATCACAGATCCTTTACAGATGGTTGAAACAATCTGTATAGTTTGGTTCACGACGGAGCTCATACTCAGATTTTTGTTATGTCCAGCTAAATGCACATTCTTACGGGAGGTCATGAACCTCGTGGATATTCTTGCAGTGCTTCCTTATATTGTTAGCTGGAGCACAAAAATACTTACTAAACAATCCAAGGAAGCCACGAGTCTGGCTGTGATTCGAGTAATTCGCTTAGTTCGGGTTTTCCGAATATTTAAACTATCTAGACATGTGAAAGGATTGAAGATTCTTGGATGGACTCTACAAGCTTCTTTCAATGAACTAGGACTCCTTATATTTTTCCTGGTTATTGGTATTGTCCTATATTCCAGTGCAATTTACTTTGCCGAAGAAGGTCCGAAGTCAAAGTTCCCTTCAATCCCCCACGCATTCTTTTGGGCAGTTACTACAATGACCACAGTCGGATATGGGGACATGGTACCTTCACAAAATTGGGGCAAAGTTATTGGCTCCCTCTGTGCCATCACTGGTGTCCTCACTTTGGCACTTCCAGTGCCAGTGATGGTATCAAATTTCAATTATTTTTATAATCAAGACATCAGCCGATCAAAATCTATTTCTGATCGGACGGACACTCATAATGTGGAGATGTGCTGCTTTCTACCCGGAAACGGAGTACATCCTGACGCTAAGAAATCAGACTTTTATAGACCAAGAGTAAAAAAGCAAAGAGTGTCGTTCTCAGAAAACCCTTATTATCCGGAATCCGAGGGCTCTTTCAGTAGCCGGAAGGATTTTGAACACCTCGAAAGAAATTAAAATTCTTTTTTGGATGCAATAGTACTATTAATATTATGTTAACTTACTTATCCTTATTGTTTTCCTGTTATGCTCTTGTTTATATTTTATATTTACTTATTGATTAATATTGTTAAAAGCCCAATTTATATTAATAATTCAATAAATATTTTAATTAATATAAATTTTATTAATTAATATTTTGTATTAAAAATAACGCATTATCGGGGTGGTGGTGCCTTTATTTGGGACGGTCGCTGTTGTTGCGATGGTTGCTGCTGTTGTGATGGTCGCTGCTGTGGATTCGCCGTTTGTTGTTGATATTGTTGCTGTTGTGTTTGTTGAGCTGCTGGTTCTGTTTGATTTTGTTGTTCAGGTGTGCTCGCCCGGTCCTCGCCATACACATAATAGGTCGCACCTTCTACGCCAGGGGTCTTAACAGTCGATGTCGGAGTAGTCGTTGTGCCAGAGGTTGAGGTCGTCTTTGTCGTCGTGGATTCTCCGTTCACATAGTCTGCACTGGAATACTGGCTTGTGCTATTTCGCTGAGGTGGAGGTGGCCTTGGCTTGCTTCGCCGGCGACGATGATGACATTGTCGCACTTGCTGACAGCACCAACAGTTATCCTGATTCCGACCTTGGTATTGGTAAGCTTCCTGTCCGTTGTACGGTCGTCTTGACGATCTTCGTCTTTCCGGTTCCCGATCCCGACGGTAAGTATCTCTTCGGTCGTCATCCCTGGCATATGTGTCCCGGCGATCTGAAGCCCTGCGGGCTACATCCGTGTCTTCAGTATTCCGGCGATCGGTATCTCGACGAGATGATCGTCTGCGACCGGAGAGTTTGCTATCATCTTGTGATCCGTATTGTGATCCTTCTTTTGATCCCGCGTAATACACATTATTGCTCCCACTCCTTCTTCCACTACTTTCACCTCCATATAAATTATTCTTTCCACCATTTTCACCTCCATACAAATTATTGCTCATCGCACTACCCCGAGCAGAACCATAACTTGATCCGGAGTAATTACTACAAGGTCGGCTGTAACACCCGCAACGTCTCTGACATTCTGCAAACGTCTCCTCCTTTTTTTCTTCCTTTGCACATGGAGGACTGAGAACTACACAGCACGGAGGTGGCGGTGGGGGGCACATGGGAATACATAATGGGATGAAGGGAGGAGGTGCGGGTTGAGCTGGAGCGGCCAGTGCCGGTGGGGCTTCAGATCTGGATTGACTGCCATTGCCACTATTGTAACTGCTATTCATGCATTGAGGAAGAATAATGGATTTAAACATTTTTCCTCTCTTCACCTCCTTCCAATTTAATTAAATTTAAAAGATTCTCATTCGTTTGCATATTTTAGATTCCGGATTTCATTCTAGAATTTCGTTCCAACGACGTGTATGCAATTGATTACAATAATTGAATTGTACCTATATCCATAGTTGTACATTTTACAGTGAACGAATTACTTATATGCCGATTATTGCCAATGATGATGTGGAGTCCGAATTCGGGGCACTGTGAGATTTTGCCACTTGCGACCATGCACGTGCAGTGCAGATTGCAGATAAAAATATTATTTCATCTTCCTTTTATCCAATCTTCTTTTCTAGATCTACATACAGATAGATAAGACTAAATTCTATCTATAACGAATAGCAGTTCTGGCTTCTATACATATATACAGCTTCTGTACAGAACACAAGCTTTTCCATTTCCAGTCTTTCCTTCACGTATTTACTATTTTAACCGAAATTATCACTGTTTTTAAATTTAAAATATAATAATAAATTATATTTTGAAAATAAATCTTCCACTTCTCTTAATTTCTTTGTATTTAGATTTGTACGAATCGCAAAACAGTTGTTCAGAACAACAACTTGCATAATGGAGTGACAATGAATGACCACACACATAAAGCATGTGAATGTCGTGAATCATATGACAACGCTTTTCGTAATCACTGATTACAATTTAGTTTATTTTTGCCATTGCTCAATGATTAAAAGCGCTAAACTCTCATGCCCTTGCGCGTTGTTGATGGCTTTCTGTATCACGCGCACAGAGGCCAAGAGGCCAGAGCGAGGGTAAGATGAATTGGATGAATGATGCAATTGCAGCATTTGATTTCGGGAGGCTTGAGGGTTTTAATGAATAGAGCGTGTGTTTTCAATATATTATAGTTCAACTCTAAACTCTGAAGAAATAAAAAACATCTAAAAAGTTACATCAGAAGAATTTAAGCGGATATATTGCTCTAATAGTTTACTGGAAATTCATTGACATTCAGGTGGGGTTTTGTCCATTTGACGTTGTGTGTTCATTACAATTTCTTATTTTCCGCTTAATTTATATGTGGGTATCTGTATATATAAATATGCGATTGAGAAGGAATCCAATTTTTAATTTTTGTAATAATATTTTTATTTAAAATAGGTGGTAATTCAAGCTGGTATATACCAGTAATATTGGTAATGAAATCATTAATGTGATTTGAATAATGTTTAGGTCAGCCATGAATTGGGTGAGTGCTGTGTACAAGTTCGCCTTCCGGCGTTCTTCCTCATTCGCAATTGTCTGTTTCAGCTCAGCATTTGTTTTCGAGCGAGTTCTGGATAAGGGAGCCACGACCATATTTGAGAACGTTAATCAAGGGGTCAGTACTTATGCCTGTTGTATACCTCAGAGCACCTTCAGCCTTTGATTTATCATCTATTTGAAACGATAAATGATCATTGCATTCTATGTAAAATACTAATGCACAATCATTTAAGCACAATTTTGTCTTGTGTTGATTACAGAAACTATGGAAGCACATCAAGGACGATTGTGATGATGGTGAATAGCAATTGGAAATGAACCTGTCCCGAACCTTGACCCACTACTGTAGTACTCACCTTGTTGTAATATCTTAACTCTGTATCTTAACTAATAATTCGTCTTGAAATATGTGCATACTAAGAATATGGGTTTTGCACCAAATAAAAATTTTAATAAGCTTCGTACTCACAATATTTTAAGTGTTGTACGAATGCTAATGAAATGAAATCGATTGTGAACTGAAAAAGTCTTTTCTCAATTCTGGGTAATTTTTGCGATTTCGTTTAGTATGAACTGGAGTGTAAAATATTATTAGTTTATTAGTATCATTTTGTTTGTAGACTCTATAGTAGTATAGGATAGTCAGCCACGACTGGAATGTATTATAAATTTATGATGATTATTGTCTGCGAAAATAATTCGCATGTGTCAAACACAAAAGTACATACATTCATGCGCCATTAAAAGCAGAAACGGTAATTATTTTCTCGGGGTAATATATTTATATATAGTTCAAGGTACTATACTATAGTTATACATACCTAGAGAGGCTTATTTAATGTATAGATCATAGGTACATATAGATGCTTAACACACATGCCAACATGCCAAGCTGACAAAAAACGTTTCATGCCTCGGTATAGAAGATTTTGGGTCGCACTGCAAGGTACTGTTCAATTTTCGATATCGATTCGAATGTATTATTCTCTTTTCCTTACGCAATATTACCCGACTTCTAATTGCCACCCATTGATTTCTATACACGGGGACTTCATTTCCAGTTTATTGGCTTGATACATCCGTTCGTAATGACCAATACCTAATCAATACTTATACAATAATAATAATGCTTCATTGTAAACCCTCCTTCTGATTGCCAACAGCACACATGTCCATTTGAATCAAAAACTGGAGATTTTACGTAGTTGTGTGCATATAATCTCGTATTGCTTGACTATTCATGCCGAGAACCTCGATGAGGTAATTACCTCGGAGGACACAGCAATCATTTCCGGAACATTAAGATAAAGCGAGCCTTACAATTTATACTTAACTATCTGCTTGCATCCATCTGTATGTACGCAGTTATTAATAACAATTATTATTTATTATTACTGCTTAGCGACAAACATCGAATATTTTAGTAGCTTATAAGGACTTCGGCCGTTTACGGAGTTAGTTAGGTATTTGCAGTTCCTTCGGGAAAACGCGCTGGATCAAGTTTCGGTTGAAAGTCAAAGCTGCAATGACAATTTCAACAACGGACAGACAAAAATGGTCAAATATAAGAACAAAGTTTGGAATTTCCTCATATTTTCTTTTGTTTCCATTCTGTTTGTAAATCCTCAGCAGTGTCTTTCCCAGGAGGAAGTATTGCTGCGAGTAAATCCACTTTGCTCTAGTGAGGAAAAGCTTTTTAAATTTTTACATCAATTTGTTAGCAAGGAGTTCTTCGATGCAAACGTAAATCTTATCTACGATTCCACGGATCATTTGTGTGAGCATGTGAGAGAGAGGCTGCACCGAGATATCGGCAAAGTAACAACGGCTACGGTAACCATTTACGATCCCGATACAGATGCTGAACGTGCAGATAAAGAACTAATTGGGAAGCATTTCCATCGATTCACGACTTGGGTGGAGCTTAATGTAGTTATATTTTTCGATGGAGATCATGCCAATAACACTCTGGAGCATCTGATTTTACTACATGATTTCCAGAGGCAAAATAGTTTCAATATTTTTTGGCAACGGGAGAATCGGAATGAAAATTTTCTGGAGATAGCAGCTTTGGACCGCCTCAAGTACAAGATCGAAGTTATTACCAACAGAGTGACAAAGAAAGACATCGATGTGGATATCATGTCTCGATGCTTCTACTGTGACGGCGGTAGTCCAATAAATGTGTACATCGACAACCTCCCCATAACTGCCACTGGAGCAACTGTGTGTCCAACGAAGAAAGATCTGTTCCAGGACTACACAACAAATTTCTACGGGAAGATTTTCCGCGTGTCACTAGCGAGGGGAATTCCGGATATGATGGGATTCCGGAGATTGAAAAGCGGGCGGATAGAAACTAACGGGGGGTTCCAAACTCAATTGTTTCATTTAGTTAGAAAAAGATTAAATTTCAATTACAACGTCACTCTGGAGAAAACGTTCGGCTTGGAAGGACCCGACGGGATCTTTTCTGGGATGGTTGGGGCCGTTCAAACCGGAAGAGCAGATTTGGGTGTAGGAGCTGCTGCAACGCAAGGTCGTCATCGAGTTGTTCACTACTTGACCCCAAATACATTCCACTTGGTGACATTCATCACATCGAATCCACATCCGAGACCTGAATGGCTAACTATTTTCTTAGCCTTCACCGTCCCCTTATGGTTTTCCGTCATTTGTGTCGCCGTCTTCTTGGTATTTCCGACGTTCGTCCTAGCCAATACCTTTACACATGAGGAAGAGCCTCGAAATTTCATGGCGATTCTTGTCAGCGGCGTCGGTTACCTTTACAGATCTATCTTTGACCAACAGTGGAACCAGAAAGACCATTCCCTCAACTACAATCCCGTCCGGTTACTCAGCGTATTTTGGCTGATCGGTGTTTTAATTATAGGGACGGAATTTAAATGCAATTTAATGAAACTGACAGTGGCGCCTCCCTTGGAACAACTTCCAAGAACGTTCACGCAGCTTGCAGATTCGGACTACAACATCTATACACATTATGCCGGGGGATCTCTGGACAGGATCGTAAGGACGACGCATAGTGCTACCTTTGACAAGATCACTCAAAAAATGAAGACAGAAGCGTCGATTACGAAATGCCTGGAAGAGACTCTGAAAGGAAGAACGGCTTGTATTTCTTACGAAGATGATGCAATCATTGAAGGTCAGAAAAATTTCTCCGATCCGTACGGCCATCTTTTTATTCACAAAGCACCAATGTCTGCTTTCAATTTTTACGCGAGCATCATCCTGCCAAAGGAAGCTGTGTATATTGAAGCCATGGAGAATACTGTGAGCCAAATTGTTGACATGGGGATAACGAAGAAGTTTCACGATGATCAGTATGCCGTGTCGAAGATCAAAGGAAGACGGTGGGCTAAGCGGAGGAAGGACCAAATACCCATTTTCTTTGACTGTTACCATCATTATGAAAAACTAACGGTCTATCATTTTCTGGGTACTTTCGTTATCCTGACTTTGGGATACCTCTTTGCCACTGGAAGTTGGTTAGTTGAGCGGAGAGGCTATCAGAAGTTTGCTATGATTAGTCCCACTAGTAGACCAGAATCTGCAGAGTCATACACAGTTCAAGTTCAAACAGATAATGCTTACGTTGATTTGGAATAAATTATTTTGAGGTTACTTGTACAGATATTACACTGTGTAATCAATAAAGGATACTGCCGCCGGCGACGTAGTAAATTAGTAAATGTGAATTAGCAACAAAAAATCAGATACAAATGAGTATACAAAGGCTTTAAAACTGCCTAGTCAAGTTACTTACAATTTAGTCAACTGAACTAGTCAAGTTCAACCATATTGTTTCCATGTATATTAGTACCTGACATGTATCTCGTGAAAGTTAAAAATGACTAACACAGATTGATACTTCCTGTAAACTAGTCTAGCTAAGTCGGAGGTCAGCATTGAGGATATCATACAGATAATGGATTTCTGGCAGCCTCCGCTGGAGTGACAAAAGATTTTTTTATTTCTCACACAGCGAACAATGTATTGTGATTTGTTACGAACTCACGAGACAGCAGAGCATTAGCATGTATAAATGCGTACCTGACACCGTTAAAAATGTAATAATAATTATTGTACATTGCCTCCTTTTATCTTATAAAAGTTAAAAAAAATAATTGCATGACAAATGTCGGACTGTCAAATGTAAAATGCCAAATGGTAACGTACAGGAAGTTCAATCTGTTATACAATGAATTGTAAAAATTAAAGTCATTCCGTGATTAAGTTTATACATTGTATAAAAAAAATTAACTAATAATACTTTACCTATAAGTACTTATTTATATTCTTCCAGCGTTCCAGCAGTAATGTAATAAATAATTTTTCCTTGCAGCAATAACAATATAAGTCTTATTTATTACCTCATTGAAGCTTCTTTTCTCCCTCATGGGTACATATGTTGTAATTATGTATAATTTATACAAGTTATTCATTCACTATAGAGGTTGGGATTCAACATCATATTTTATTACTATTTAGTAGTAAATTTTTAGAGATTCACTAAAAATGTACCTAATATAATTAAAGGACTAGGTACATATAATTATAGTACCTGTGCATAGTGCTATTTTGGTAAATTTGTAACTCTATAAATAACGCTAGCTAATAAAACTTCAGGCCCAGTATCTGATTGTAGCCTAAACTTGTACAGACCTTAGTGATTAATAGCGAATTAAAAAAATGACGAAAAACATCCAAGTAGCCATACTAATTGGCTTTGCATTTGTTGCAACAGTATCGGTAAGTACATTATTTTTAGATACGCTGCCATCTTGTGTATAATGGAAACAAGGCAATTAACTGAATTTGAAGGTAATTAATAACAAGGGAACGACTATTTCGATTCACAGGGATTTTTCGATGGAGTTAACAAGGAAGTGTTGTGCAAGGGTCAGACCATGAAACATACTGGAGTATTCAATCAAAATATGAAAGCTTGTATTGAAGAATTCAAGGCTGCAAAAGAATCCAAGAAACCGGAGGAACGTAAACGGGGGAGAACGGTATAAAGCTGCAATACTAAAAAATTAATTAATAACCCCATCATTTATGTACCAAATCAGTGAATAATTACTGGAAAAATACAAAATAATATTATGTAAGCAATAATGCTACAATGTTTGATTCAATAGTGTTTAGCACTCTGTGCCCTGACCAAAGATGGATTGGTGAGTTAATTTCTCCGTTGATTTTATTTTCGATTGAAGTACTTAATGAAAAGGGAAGTATTTAGAAGCAACAATTTAATTTCTGGAATATTTAGTTCGATGACAAAGGTGTGTACCAAGACTCCAAAATGGGTGCTAATATTGAAATGAGTCTTCCGGGGGAACTGGCTACAGCTTTGAAATCCGAAATAGCTGCATGTGGAGAAAAGACTCAGATTGCAAGTGTGGTGAATGATCCGGCGGATTATCTTTGCGCTTCTTACAGACCGTTCTTCCGGTGTACTGCCATGGGATGGATGAAGGTATTTTATTGGCGTTTTCTTATTTTTTCGTGTATTGATTACTATTATTAATCTCTCGAATACAAAAATATAAATTAAAATGTGTTTTCTGTACTTTAGACTTGTATTGACGGCTTCGATCCGGATATTTGGAATGATCAGTAAAAACTTGAAAACGTGTTTAAAATTAATACAGCTCTAGTGTGGTAAAATGTTGCATGCTCTCCTTGTAGTAAAAATATTTACGCCTTATAATCTTTTGAATGTTTACACGCTTGTCTTTTATCTTTTCCTTGCGGCTCTCTATATAGACCAATTTTGTAGTAAATTAGGTCAATATTAATTTTTTAAGTAAATTAGGTCAATAAAAATGTATCTGTTTGTAAAATGTTCTGTTTAAAATGTTACAAAATAAAATGCAATAATAAACACACCATGTATTGATTAAAGAAAAAATGAAACTTTATTTTTGGTACAAAAAACTGAGGGTTCAGAATAAAAATATGACCGTCACAATATTATTTCAAAATTTACAATATAATTAGCACAACTCTCCATCTCCACTAGGGCAGTAATACTCAAAAGTAATTTCCATTCATTGAAACTTTGATTTCATACGACCTGAGTTACACCTTCCAAGAAGGGTTCCGCAATATTAGTGAGGCATGTAGGAATCGGGTCAGAATCAGAAACTGTTAAAAGCATCCATCCTCAACAACACTGCTTACTATCTCAATTTAAGTGCTCGCAGAACTGCTCTGTACAGTAAAATAAAATGTTAAATCACACAAACTGATGGAATTCTAATGAAAAACTGACAGCTGAAAATGTTTACAACATAATATGAAAAACTGAAAAAAACACCTTAACGGGTTATATTATACAGCTTATTAGTGACATTGTGAATTTGTACACGAATGTTAGTGACAATAATAATACGCGAACTACACTCTATTTGTATATAAAGCTTATATGTAATGTCAAAGAATCGTTGCAACATTCAACCTTTCATTTTGCATATGGCAAAAAGTGTACAGAAGGACCTCGTCCCTCCAACCCCATTCACCTCAATCTAGAGACACGGGAAAGCCCTCCTGGACCATTCCAGCATCGATGATAATACAATAATTCTCAGATATATTATTAGTAGTATTAAGATTATAGTTGTCAGTAGTGGCAATAAATTCATACGTTGTTGTTGCAGGAGACATTCCGAGGTCGATCTGAGATGACTTCATGTCATGTGGGTTAGAGGGGCCTATAAAAATTATTTCAGTATTCTCAGGTTCGAAGTTTTGCTTTCTTTTTAAAATTGGAGGAGTTTTTAGTTGCCCCTGGGAAGTTGCCAAGGGGAGGGGGTACTTTGGTTTTACATTATTGATCTGTACAGGAGGGGTTTTCTTATTTTGCATATGGGACTGGGACGCGGTAGTTGTCAGGGGATTTACGCTGGGGAGTCCATCGCGAGGTGATTGTTGCATTTGTTCTAATCGTTTGCGGAGATAGCGCTGCTCTCGTTGTAATTGTTCTTTAAAGACAACATTTTTTCTTTCTCGCTCTTCAAGTTTCTGAATTAAATACCTTGCTTTCCTCAGCAAAGCTGCGGTGGTATATTTCTGAGTACTATCTTCCAGTGGGACAAGTAATTTCAATTTCTCCATGCTGGCTTTTAGCTGAGCTCGCCGAAGCTTTTCAGACTTATTGTGGGTAGTTTTTCGATCTACTACAGATGACGATAAGGGTCCAGGCTGACTTTTGTCATCACTAGAGCACGACATATTAGAGTCTTCACCGTGCGGAGGTGTGGACTCCTCCGGCAGCAGCTCATGTTTATTTTGATCCGCGTCGGCAACCGCACTTTCTTCCCCTTTATAGTCTTTTGCGGGAGGTATAACCTCTATTACTACATTTTCATTGTTTATTTTTATGACCATTTCCACAGCTCCTGGAGAGTTCGGGTCTTGCTTCGATTTCTTCCTCATCTTGTTTATATGTCTGTATCATCAATATTAACACCATCATTATCTCCACACCTTCAAAAAGTACAAGGCTGAATCAATTTCTGTAACATGGAAGTAAACTCGGTCGGTGTTTTAATCATATTACACAATTACACAAGAACACAAATGACATTTTTTGCAAATCACCTGTTTTGTTTTCTTCCAGTTTGATATCCAAACTCCGGTAATTTTTTACCTTCTTTCTTAATTCATACCCAGAGAACTCCCTCTTTCCCTACATGAGGATTGTATTTCCCACGAGATTAATGGTGAAGGGAGGAAGAATGTGACCTGGAAAGGGGTCAAAACATGACATTGTTAATTTCAAGAATAATCATAACAATTCAATTTATTGTAAACAAACAGTTTTCCAAAGGATTTTCGAGAATTTATTGGATTGAAAATTGAAAATAAACCTCAAAAACACTCCGATAAAAAATGGTCTTGAACTTTCCGCAACGTTTCTTCTCTCCGGGTTTTGAACTTCAATGTCAACACAACTACACAGCAGTTTATATTTTACTTCACATTTCCATTTCTTGCAATCTTGAAGCGAGCAACTTCGTGCAAGCGAAACCAAAATTACGCAGAATAGCACAATTACAAAGTTTTCTTTTACCGCAATCAATGGATGCAGACAATCAGGAGGGGGCGCAGCGCGAAATTCAAATTCCCAAAAGTAGACCACAGTTCAGTCTTCATTCCCGGTTGGTTTAGGTTCTTGGTCAACCTGTCTTACCCGTCCCGTCCGTCTCCGTCAGCCGTTTTTGTCACCCGATTTTTTAGTTCTCAAGCATTTTCCGTACATATAATAATTTATTTATATATTAAATTCACCATTTTTTGACTGAATACAAATTCCCACAATTCAATTCTTATAAAATTTGTACAAATGCAGTGTTGAGTTGACGCTTGACTCGCCTACAAATATTTTCCATTCACATTCTCATTTATCATTTCTTTTATTGCACAACAAAAATCATTTTATAAAAATTGTGCTAAACATTTTCAACAAAAAACCGCTAAAAATTTTGCTACAAAAAGTGAACAAAAATCATCGCTGAAGGGCAGAGAAGCTAATTACTAATTAAGAATTAATCCTTGTTAACTGTTATTTGCAGTTTTTGCACTGCCAACTGCTGAAATCTTTGAACTTTGAAGGCTTGTTATACGATTCGAATTCGAACAGTACCTGAGGTAAGTTTTTTTTAATTTGATAGTGTCATTTTTAAAATCTTAATTTATTTTGTATTTATAGCTAGTGAATTTGTAAGCAATTCTACATTGTAGATTTGGTTATAGTCAGATATCATTATTAATCTTAACAAACTTTTTTTTAATAAATCACTGGGTCTATGTACTATGTAGTATTTGATACTTTTGACATTCAGAAAATTAAAGAACTATTATCCCGGTGATTGTATTACGGGCTCTAATTTTGTACTTTGCAGGTTGTGAGTACCATGTTATCTATATATAAAACCTGTAGTTATGTTGGGTTCGGATTTATAAATTTGATTCTTATTTCGGATTGTTGAATCTTACAGGAATAAGCATCATGAATGTAATACGAGCTTACTCCATCGACTGCGAAATGGCTGACGTTGAAGACATACATTCGGGAGTGGGTCGGGCCAAGAAATTTCCAATTAAAGTTGTGATTGTTGATGAGCAACTAAACGTGACCTATAACCGGCTGATCCGCCCCGACTCTACGGTGCTGAATGACAATTCCTTTATTCATGGGATAAATATGAAAAATGTGATTCAAAGAGGTAGGATTTATGCAGATGTAATTTATGTGTTTAATTAGTTTTTATCCCATTTTATTTCAATCTATTTTTATTTACGAGTCAATCAGTCTAATTTGTTACATTATTGTCTTATTAAACATCCATTTCATTAACAACTTGGTTCTGTTCAGATATATCCATATTAAGTGAGGGTTAATTTTATTGTTGAAATGATTAAAGGTATTTCCTTTGGGAGAGCGCAAAGCGAGGTAGACCAAATATTGAACGGGAATCTTGTGGTTGGCCATGATCTGGATCAAGATTTGAAAGCACTAGAACTCCACAATGAAATCCATCAAGGGTTTCGCCGAGACACGGCATGTGCTAGGTAAGTAATAATTATTTTTGCGGATGATTGCAACATTCAATATTCTAATTTTCAATGTTTTATCTTGGATGTACTTAGATCGGATGATAAACGATATTCATAGTTAATAGTAAGTAACATGACAACTAATCATTCTCTGTCTATCTTTAAGGATGTTCGTTAGAGCGCAGCCACCACCCAGTAACGGTTGGCAGAAGCCGAAACTGGCTGATCTGGCACGGGAGCATTTGCAAATCAACATTCAGCAAAATTTTCATGACGCTGTAAGTGCAATTAATTAATCATAATAATTATTATAATTATGCAGTGCTGACGCTGACTATATTCATGCCAAGCATACAAAGACTGTCTTGTGATGTAGTGATGTAGCTAATCCTATTTATCAGAATGTCTGGTGGACAAGTATTAATTATGCTAAAGTTAATCTTCGCATTTGCTTAATATAGGTTGAAGATGCCATTACAGCAATGAAACTTTACAAGAAATTCAAGACGGCTTCTGAATCTGACTGGGCAAAACCTTCGAGGAGTTTCTAGAGATTGAACCATGTATTCGTGACTGACATTTCAGTTTATAATTATAAATAGGTATTTAGGGAGCTGTTGAATTGCTGGTGATGCTGTTGACTGTTTTCGTACTCGTATTAGCGTTAAGTAACTTGCTGTTATTTGACTGCTGTACGTGTCAGTCCTTTTCTCTCATCTTATTAAGGACGGTTTTAGTTAATATCATTAGTCCAAGCTATATAGTATTTAGTTAATCATTATTATTTTGGGGAAATAGGTTTATTTAATTTCAAGGTTTTGATCTTGTCATCATGACACGTATTTAGACTTGGCAGTTTTAAATGCATTAATCCAGTGAGGCAACTAGTTACTCTTGTAAGACTAACACGTGAAGCTTTAACTTCGTACGTAAAATACTTAAGTTATTATAATGATAAAGTGAACCAAACTGTGTCGCTGCAATTATTATTACCATCCATTTTGTAACTTTTATTTAACTATAAACGCGATTAAATAAATGGGAATCGGATTTCGCACATATATGTTACGTTGATATTTCATATAATTTTAACGACTCGTGTGACTCATGCATGCTCAGTCTCAAAAAAACGTAATCACTAATTCAGCACTTCCGTGCCATAAAATATATCTCTTTTTAAGCAATCAAAGAATTTCAAGTCGCAGTAAGAATTTCAAAATGCAGCGCATCAGACATGTGCCGCAATACCCGGAATGAAAAACCAAAAACCGTAATCAGCGTTCTTACAAATAAACATCTACGATATTGGATATTTTTTAATGTTATCACCTATATGCAAGCAAATCGCGTATCTCCGGGTAAACAGAAAATAGCTGACTGTTCCGAAGCTGTGTTACAAGACGTGAAGCACAAAACAAAACTCCTGATTGCAAATCCTGGTCACTGAAACTCATCGTCAGATGTACAGACTTCTGTCATGTCATGTGTCGCACTTGTATTCCCATTAAAATACAATCTATGAGCTATAAGGAAATACTTCACAGAAAGGGCAGACAGTCACGATGAAACCAAATGAGCTTTGAGTACGAAAGACATTTTTACGCAAGCTGGCAATGGTACATACAACAAATTGGCAAATAAATAAATAATATTTTTTTAAATTTTGCGATGGCGAGATTTTTATCTTCTGGCCAAAATACACATTGAGAAATCGGTGAGACGCGACTTTCCTGCCTTCTGACTCAATGAGGTGTAGGTTGTAAACACCTAAAAGCTTTACTACTTACTACTTATTATTAGTAAAGCCTTACTACTTATTATTAGTATAAATTCTCATCATAGTGCACCATTGGGGTTATACATACATCCTATGTATTATTTACTGGTATAATCATTAAAATGATTCACAAAAATATTTAGTGACATGCTGATTTAGTGGTGTAAGTGTAACCCTGACCTCTTTTTGGGAGCTAACTTAACCTGAAAAAACATTTGAAGGATGCTGATACTCCAGTTTTACAACTCATTCATCAAACTCATTCATTCATTCCTTTGTGGTATTTCATTCATAAAAAACTTGTAGTTGTAACTTGTAAGTTGTAATCACTAGAATAGTGATGCCAGAAACCTTATGATCCAGATTGCTAAATACAATAATGTACCTTTACATCAAAATGAAACTCCATCTAATCGTAAACTTCCTGTTTTTATTTGTTAAATATTTTTTATCTCTATATTTTGCAATAATTATTGTGAATAACGGATATGCGGCGCCATAGACTCGCGTGACAAAACCACAATATTCAGAAGTCCGAAGCCTTCTAATAATTCCTAGAATTTTGAAATTGCGTAATCTCTTTGAAGATGAAATACGCACGAGGTTTTAAGTATTTGTGTCATATGCAACGATCATTGAACTTTGTTGTAATGTTCTTTAAAATCGCCCCGTTGGACAAGCATACCTGATAAGGTATCTAATCAACAAGTGATGCACGCGCTGTGCGAATGTGTAAATTACATACTATATAAATAATTGAGTATAGAACAACATAAAATAACGGGAATAATTCTCAGTTAGTTGCACAAGTATGACATTTTACAACTTATACAGAATTGACTTCAAAACAATATTCACAGCCTATGGGAAATACAATACAATATTTGGCCGAGTAAACTGGTAATCATTGTAGAATTTTATGAATTTTGTGTGGTTCTCTGCTTAAAACTGTTATTACAAAAGTGACAAACGGCTGAGAGAATATTTGCTTGTGCAGGTGGTCACTAATGTGTTACGCCATTAACTACCGCCTACGGATTTTATTTTATCTTATCTTATCAATTAATATTGTAATAGTAGATGCCAATAAACAACGGTCATTTGATATCATCACACTTCTGACTTGTGACGCTAGATTAAATTTGCAGCCGTTTCAACTAAGCAATTCCCACGAAGCAATAATTGATAGAGATTGTTACGACAGCAGACAGTATACTTCATTAGCAATACATAAGATCAGTATTTCCGGTTGTTTTAATATTAATAGAAAAACCAAAACCTCAAGTGAGCCAGAATCGAAATTCCAATCTCATTAAGTGAACTCATTTTCTGTGCTGCTGGCTGATCTAAATTAAAATCTACGCTGTAAAATAAAATACCTTTTCTATTATATAAACCTATACCTCATAATTTACAATATGGTTACTTACGGAGATAAACCTACTACAGCTAACTCAGCTCAAGGACCGCCACGTAGAAAGCACAGGAGGCCAGGAACCGCTCGCAGGGGAGAGAATCATAGGCATGCTGATCAAAATTTAAATGGAAATTTTACCAGTGAATGTTAGTAAAAATAATTATTACACCTATATTCTTTATTATTAATTATGAATGATACTACAGAAATTTTCATACAAATAATTTATGAATGATGCAGATCATGATGTTAAGGATAGTATTTTATCATCAGTGATGTATTTATTTAACAGCTGCTGTGATCGATGGATCTTCCATTAGCCAAGTGAGTGCCGGGGGGAATAACATAGTTACTTCGATTATCGGGGGAAGTTCCGGAAACTTCTCCACTTCAAGTCAGGTGATTTCTGGAAGGAATAACATTGTTACTTCGATTATTAATTCCGGACCCGGGCCATCCAGTTATTCAGGTCAGCTGCTAAATATTGTGTGAAGCTATACAGCTGCGGTTGTTTTGTCAAGTTTGTTACTTAAATTAGTAGTTAACTATGTAAACTGTGATAATGATTTATGATGTATGAAGCAAAATGATGTTCCAAAGCCTCTTCCCAAGAAATTTATTGTGTAAATTATTATTAACAGGTGCACGTGTTTCCAGCAGAGAGAGAAGCTTCGGGGAGAATCAAGAGTATAGTGACGACGTGCAAATAAATAAACATGTGAATATTGGTGGTGGTGAGCAAGATTATAAATAACTACCTACTTTAATTAATATTTTAAATAATGAGTAAGACAATGTCCATAACTAATATTTAAATAATTTTATATTTGTACTTCCTTTACAGTGCAATCGAATTACACGCTGGTAGGAAACAAGAACAAGTTTCGGGGAGATGTGACCCTTCACGGAAATATTACTATCAATGGAGGTAAATATTTGCTCTTCTTAGTACTTCATAATATTTATTGATTTATTAAAAATAATAATAATTATTTTTACAATTTCAATTTACGCCCTTTCGTCAGTTAATATGTTATTTGTTTTATAGTTCAGTCAAACTGCCGAGTCTTGGGGGAAAATAATACATTTTACGGAGATCTTATTATTAATGGCAATATGAACATAAATGGTGGTAAGTTATCATTTTGAGACTCTAATTTGTTAAATGTGATGTTTACTTTTATGATGGATGCATGTAAGTATGTAGAGATATTGCAAGTTACAGTGTTCACGAAATTAATATTAATCATGATTAAATTAATTTTGTTTATAGTTTACACTAATTCTGCGATTTTCGGCTGGAAGAATGTATTTAAAGGGGATGTTATTGTAAACGGACACATTACTACTAATGGAGGTAAATATTAACAAGAGTTACAATACCAAAAACGTAGATACATTAGTTATACTGACAATAAAAATAATAAATATTAATGTTTTATTATAGTTCAGTCGTCATCAGCAGTTTTTGGGTTGACCAATAAATTTAAAGGAGATGTCAATGTCAACGGCAGTATGAATTTGAATGGAGGTAAAAACAGAAATTGTCGAGTTTTAATTTATACAAATTATTTATAATATGACACGTGCTTATTAGTTTAACTTACTAAATGTGAGCCGTATCGTATTTATAGTTGACAGCTCCACAGGCATATTTGGACATAATAATAAATTCTCCGGAGATGTCAGCGTTAGCGGAACCTTGACCAAGAATGGAGGTATATAATGATTTTCATAATTTTCATTCAGTTTAGTTACCAACTTAATGTGAATACATGATTTTTTGCTTATATAGCTCCCCTTCAAGGGCTTAAATGTGAGTTATTTTTGAAATGGTTTTTATTTCCATTTTAACAGTTCAATCATCCACGGGACTCCTGGGACCAAACACTGTTGTTGATGGAATTTTAGTCGTTAATGGGATTCGGGTGGTCAATGGAGGTTCGTAACTTTGTTCATATTTATAAACGCTGATATTTCAAAATTGTTTGATATTGTCATCCGTGCTTTTACCAAAATATTTGTTTTACAGCGAGCTCATCATCAACAATAATTGGCGGGCGAGGGTCTTTCAGTTCAACTGTTATTAGCAACTGTGGTGGTACGTCGTTATCATTACAATTTAAAGAGCAATTTATTACTCATTTAGAGTTTAATTATTGCTCCTTTTAACTTTATACACATTTTAAGTTGCTATAAAAAATTAATTTGGGAATTATTATTGTAGTTCGAGGCAGTTCCTCTTGCACTACTATCATTGGAAACGGCTTAAGTGTCACATCTTCTTCGGCAGGAGGTAACTTATTGTTACAAAATATCTGCAATTTTATAATTTGATTATAATTGAATTGCTAATAATTTAAATTAACGTCATTTTTAGGAATAGTCATCGGAGGCAGCAACATAGTTGGAGGGATCGTTACAAGAACTAGCAACGGTATCGTAGTTCGAGACAACAGCAACAACGTGGTTACTTTTAACACGTGGTGAGAGCAGCCTCCAAAGAAAGACTTGATGAAGAGTGATAATAAGAAATCAGGATACGAAATTGGCGATGAAATTAGATTTTTTAAATAATGTTATGTTATTTTGTGGTCTTCATTTGATTAATTATTATTATTTATTGTTGACGATGTATGAGCACACGGACAAAACACTAACTATGCTATACTATGCAAGTACTTCTCATTACCCACTTATCGTTTAGTGGAGGCATTTTCTTTATACTCCAAAATCTTACACCAGTATTACTCCTTATAATTTGATAGTTTTTTGAAAGATCTCAGAGCTTATAATGTATGTTTTAATACTACAAGTATTTTACACTAGCTCATAACATGGCTGAAGACTGATAAAACTTGTCGACATTATTTGTCTCTAATAATTTTAAGCTTAGTGAGTAAACGAAGTAAACGAAACCAAATCGAGGAAAGAAAAGTAACATGGCACCGCTTTCAACTTTAAGTGGGAATAGCCACATACGTTTACATATTATATTTAGTGTTTTATGATGTAATGCTATACCAGTTTTGTACATCAAGATTTTGATCTGTTTGGGATTTAACTACTTTACATTTCAATGAGTAAGAACTACTGTCACTCTATATCTTCAATAATAGTAACTGCTAACTTGGAAATCGAAATAAATAATTTGTTGCAAATTGCAATGTAGCGATCTAACGTTATTTCTCACTAGTGTTTACGTTGTTAAAAAATAAATTTTATGCAAACAACACGAAACAAATTCTTTTGTTTAAAAAAAACAAAAACATTCTCCCAAATTTTATTTATTAGTTTCTTTCTAGCATTACTAAATGTTTCATGAGTTAATAATTAAAGTATGCATGTTTAATAATTATATAGCTTTAAGCCCGTGCTGCGCACGGGTAATATTAAGTTTTCTCATCCATGTTTGTCCGAAAATGTTCACTTGTACGTAAATTAACTTAAATGTGGTTTAGTATTTTGAATTCCTGTTTTGTGATTCCACACCGTATACTCAAAATGAAGGAAATCAAGCGTAGAATTCAAATATTAAATTTGCTTGAACGAAAACACAACATGGAAAAAGTTGATATCGAGGGGATCAATTTTTAGCACCTTTGAAATTTTGTGGACTAGCCAACCCTTCGTGCAGTAAAAATTCTTTGTCGAGTGATCTCGGAATAACTTTTTGTGTTGAATACGATAAAAAATATGCCATACTTGTATGGTCGCTACTTAATCTTGTATCTCTAAAAAAGCTGATTTTTGAGGTCTAAATTGCATATTACTACAGCAAGGAATGTGAATTTTTTAAGACCCTCCGAGTCTACTCTAGACTATTTAATTTGATTTGCGTCCTTGAATATGAAGATCGGCTGAATAGTGTTGCCACAATCCGCAAATCCGTGGAACCCTTTTCGAAGACCTTCATGATTCCCATTTAAATACATGGGACATGGGCATTGTTGAAAAATCCATTTTGTGCACATTTGGGGTTGTTGAAGTGCAAACTCTTAGTTTTTGATAATTTCGAGGTCAAAAAAAATATTTCCGTTCTACACTTTCAGCATAAGTCTGAAATTACTGATTCTAGATTAATTATTGACCAAATTAATTGGTACATCAATTTCTATTGGTTCTAAAATATTTGGCGCCTGAGAATTAATTTGGTGGACTGGTTGAATATAAATTTAATGATAAATGTAATAATAAATGTACATGTTTAATTATGCAAACAAAATCAGAATAGATTAGCTTATTTCATAGACTCATCGTAAAGTTGACGTTGACATTCATAAGTAACTTTAGAGGTTGTAATTGAATGTAGCGCCGGACGACCATTGTTAGTAAAGGTTAAAGCATTTGTTTCATTTTTCGAAACCTATTATCTATTTATGATGTGAATCCGTGGTTCTGAAAAACGAGTACGAATTCCAATCCATGCATGTTAGAAACTGTCTCTACAAACAACGCTAAAATTGTACATAATCCAAACGTCAGGTTCACGGATTCCAACTGCGACCCTTCGTCACACTTGGCATCTCTACTATCGCTCTATATTTTAATTTTCTTTTAAATAATTAGCAATGCCTTCTTCAACACTATATTGGGTCCTTGCTGTCTTTGCGTTTGGTACATTGCCTTCAACATCGGGAATTCAATGCTACGTTTGTAACCCTTGTAAGGATGGCGACTTAGGCGTCGTAGTCACTTGCCCGTATCCATCGACCAATTGTTTAAAGCAGGAATGGCTCGACAAAACCGTAGTGAGAAGATGTTCAGTCGTCAAAGAAGAAAATAAGTGCTCTGAATACAAAAATGACTGGAATTGTGTTTGCGGCACCGATCTGTGCAACGCATCCGGAGAACCCAGACCCCCTCCAACAACAACAACAATAATATATTCGAGACCGAGCGAAACGAGACTACTCTGACTCTGACTGTCTGGTCTGAATGTATGTAGGAATGAAACCAGAAAAATAAATTACGTTGACCTGACAATCGATTGCGGCACTGCTGGAAGACCAATCATTATTGTCCTGAAGCAGGAATAAAATGTGAATAAAAATCATTAATCTTAAACAAAACATGTGGTCATAGCATACACGACGCTACAAAAATAACAACAACGAAGTCAAAAACTAACGTTGCTGAGCTGATATGAACACTGACGTGAAGAGTCACATCACATGGGCAAGGGTCGGGTAGGATAATAGCTAGATAAGGTTAAGGTTAAGGAACGCGTGTGAGAAGTTTATAAATTAGTTTAGTTAGGTTAGATACACACCAGTAAAAATACTACAATAGGGTTTAATATAACAAATAGTTAATTAAAAGCATACATTCTGAAGTTCTCCATCTGTATCATCCAAGGATCCAAGCATCCTCAACAGATAGTTACTATACTAACTACATTACCATTAACCTATAGTACAGTTAACAGCAGTTATCTTTAGCTTTGCGGTATTTAAGCTACAAAGAGCTGTGACGAAGTGAATTATTGTCCAATTATTAGATCTAAATATTTTCATTTCAATATGGCCGATACAAAGCTACCAGTAATCAGTATACGGCATGAGTATCGAAGCATGTGTGGAACCGGACGTAAATCTGAATTCAGCAGTCTCCTCGAGGTGTCGCAACGGAAGGAGCTCTTGTTGTTGCAGAGAGCATTTAGAGCAATGCACCAACATGGCGAAGTTCTATTATGTTCTCAAAATACCGAAACGGATGCTCAAGGTAGAGTGAAGAATAGGAAGCTCCAGGCGATAATGAATCTTCAAACTACAAAGGAAGAGTTGAAAAATCTAATTGAGAAAGCAAACGATGACGAATCTCACAAGAGAGCAGAAGAGTCATTTGCCAAAACGAAGAAACTCTTGCGTGAGTACGAGAGTAATGTTGAGTATACCAAACAATGTCTCCAGAACCTCTTGGATATTTCAACGGCTGTAGATACTATGGTATCATCTATTACGAAGATGCAGCTTAAGTGGAGACGTCTCTACAGTACAGTTCCTACACCAGAATATTACGACAGAAGAGTTCGAGATTTGGAAATAACGCTACACATTACCACATCTCGATGGAACACCGTTTGCAGCAATAGTGCACAGTTGCGACATGAAATTTCAGACATGCTCTTAGATCGTAAAACGTTTTTTGATGCTTATCGGTCTTACCATCGATCATTGAATTCAGTGAGTCACTCATTTCAATGTGAGTACTGTTGTTAGTCTTGTTGTTGTGAAGGTTAATAATTAGTAATTTTCCTATCTTAAGGCAAAGACGGCACAGGCAAAAATTGTGAACAAAGCATACACCACTTATGAAGTAATCGAGGATGCAAAATATAGATTGAAGCAGATAAGAAAACATGCACTAGATGACTGTCGTCAACACAAAGGCTACATCATAGATCAGAAAAGGATTCTTGACGATTACTGGAGAATACGACATTTCAATGACATTAAAAATCATCCCAGACCAACACCAGCAAAAACGTTGTCTAGAAGAGAGCGGGAAAACAGAGTAAAGCTCCAAGCTTGCAACAGGCTCCTTGCAAGGTGCAAATGGGCTTTCCAGCAAATTCGGGACATGATGAAAACTCTGGACCAGAATAGAATTCTTCATGTTTACCAGGGACTCGAAGACGATAATTTGGTAACGTTATCCTCAAATAGCAATTTAAATTCGGAGGTCCAGTGTCTTGAAGACCAGGTACGGGAGTTAAAAAAGTGTAATCTGGAGCTCAAACGGGCGAGACAGCTGCGAGCAAATAACTATAAGGAGAGGAAAAACAGGGCAAGGAAATTACTGCAAGCGAATCAACGTATTAAAGATGTAGCCAAAAGAGATGTAAGATTCGTTTCGAAAACGTTTAAGAGTTCAGTTTGCATTCTTAAAACAGTTCTCTTTGTCTAAATGACTTAACAAAAATTACAAAAAAATTTTTGTTAACGATTACACAGTCTTATTCCAAGTATAAAATTGGCAATAAATTTAATAACGATTTATTATTGTTTATCTAATCTCCAAGCTCCAAGCTGTACAAACTCACGTGGCTGTCCTAGAAAGTGAAGTTGCTCGACTTTATAACCTTGTAGATGGCGATCAAGCAGCTGTACAACAGTTGCTGGGTATTTATTTAGACTACTTTGAATTATGATATATAGATATTGTTATACTCCCAGAAAAAATTAATGTCACTGTTTTAATTATCGCAGGGGAACGGAATAAACACATACCTGGATTTTTCATGCAGTCGTTGAAAGCTGTGGAAAGAAGGTGTCTGCAACTCTTAAAAATTCAAGACGACCTTCAAGTGAAGCAGGATAGGTTGGATGGAAAAAGAACGGTGAAGTTCCTGGGTAGTAATTTACCTCGGACTAAGATGATTACTTACCACAGAGGGCCTTCCATACCTAAGGTATATATTACAATTTGCTACTGTATAGCTACACAATCAAATTATCAAATTTTTATTAACAAATTTATTAAATTATAATATATTATAAAATTAAATTATAATATATATTTATTTATCAAATTTTATTTTTATCAAACTTGTAAAAACTAAATATATTGCATATAGGTCCTCATCACTGGACATCAAGAGATGATAATCACCGAAGATGAGGACGACAGTAAGACCTTCCTAGTTAGAGTCCACACCAAAGCTGAAATAATAGCGTACATTCGTGCCAAAATGCAGGCAGCTGCCAATACTGACGACAGTGCAATTCATTCCGGCGTCTCTAGTGCTGGGACGAGTACTACAAATTTGTCATCCCAGCCAAATTAGTTCTGTAAATTTATTTTAGTTTATATTTAGTTTGCTATATTGTTCAATCTCTTTTTAAATAAGGAACAATACTTTATACTACACAGACTTTTTTTATTCATTGACAGAGTCGTAATATTTCCTGGTATATAGCATAGGTTTGCATGTATTCCATGTGCCTTTAAGATTATAATTGCAAAGTTTTTACATATTTATGTTATGTATGATAAATAAGCTCCTTATACTGTATTCACTATTTATTTCCTTAAACCTTGCCATCAACTATAGTCTTGATCTTGAACTATTGATTTAAGTACATAATATATAAATATCGTATTAAATATAAATAAAATATAATATTAATGTATACTGACTTTAATAACAACAAGATTTTAATTGTAACTACTACTACATGATTAATAAACATTGTACGATTCTAATATTTATTCAAAATAATGTTAAAATGTGTTCACCTTGCTGGAAACTTAATTAAACATCGTCATCACTCAGAATTCTCCATGAATTCTGAAATTATTTTATCCATAAAGCCGATCTTATTAATGTGCGTCTGTCAGGCATTATTTCCTTCTTTCATTGAAATGCACTTGTGCACTGTTAACAACAAATCGAACATAAAAGTTAACAGCAGTTGTCATAAACTATATACCTAAGTTTACACAGCTCTCAATACCCTCATAATGCAGTCTGTACATGTCAATTATTTTAAAAGTTGATATAGAAGAGAAATAATAATATTGACTCCGGCCATCATACAATTACCAAAACTATTGTTCTACACATATATTTTTTTATACATATAATATTCTATATGAAAATATGAGAGGCGATCGATTTCACAGTCATTGATTATGTACTCATTTTACTCATGTAGCAAGTAACAATGATCAGTTATTAGCCATTAAACTATTTACAATTTGTGTTATTATGTAAAAATAAAACTAATAACTCATATTTATCATAGTCACGGCCTACAGTTTGTGTCAGAAACAATATAATATTGTTTTTATGCAAAATATCTATTCCCAACCTAACATATGTATAAACCTCATTATCAGTAATATTAAATCCATATTATATGCGAATCTGTAACCGCAATAATGACAAATAATAACATCTCCATCCGTGTTTGTATTACAACTTACAACTATAGGATAAGTTTACGAATAATGCGGCGAGCTCAATCAATATGTAATAAAATGTGGTTGTCAAAAGTGTCAACCTTAATTAAAAAATCTTTGTTTATTTAAATTTAAAATTCTATTAAATAATAAATATCTTTATCTTCACACACAAACGTGTTGCTACTAACATACGTACAGACAATGAGTGAAGAGAATTAATACTTTTGAACGACACATATACACTACATCTCCCTTTGGAAACCAATGTTGCCGCTAATTTAAGCAAAATAGAAGTGTATAAAAAAGCCTAAAATTATAAGAAATATACAAAATGCATATCTACCATGAAAGAGCATAACTTTAATTTTATTCCTCCTGTTTAAAATCTGCTATGTACCCTGTATGTACGTAGGTACTCTTCAAGGGATGTGCTTTGATAACGCGTTTGTATGAATGAGGGGACATGCACATATTACAGAAATACTTTATGCATAACTAACACTAAGCCCATGCAACGCGTGTCCCCTAAAATATTTTTAAAAATCAGGCGTATATAATTTTCTATTGTTTATTTTATTTATAACATTTAATTACACAAAACGCAATTATAATAACAACTAAAAATTCACGTTTAATTAAATGTACAATAAAATATTTAAATTACAATAATCGCACAACTTTTTTAATATTACTTATTATTGTAAATAGCTAATTATGCTTCATCACCAGCGCTACAATTAGGACAAATAACGTAAGTATGATCTTTGCATATAAACAATTTACAAAAGTGGCATTTCTTTTGAGTTGCTTTCTGATTTTTAGTTACCAAGGCATCAAATTTGCAACGACCGTGTTTTGGCTCCTCAGTTTGACGATTCTGTTGTCCAGATAGTTTTTTCTGTGTCTGTACTACTCCTAAATACTCCATAGCACTTCGAATGTGCTCGTGTAAGGCTGACACTGATGCTGAACGTACAATTATTTGAGGTTTAATAAGCTGCATTGATAATTCCATCAAAAATGCCCTCCGTTTTGACTTCGAACCAATAACAGCTTGAGAATGATTGCATTTCCAAATAACATAAGCATTAATAGCAGCACAGTCCAGCAAATGAACAAAAACTTTCATGGGCCAACGCTTTGTTGGAAATTGTCCAGAATAATTACCAATCATTTGGTCAGCAGAATCTACACCCCCTTTGTTGGCGTTGTAATAATCAATTACTTCAGGAATTTCCTTGGTTTTTACAGGAACAACATCTCCCGAAAAATGAGCAGACGAAATTACCAAAACGCTTTTATTTTTTCTAGGGACATACCTTAACAGAAGGACCGATTGTTCAAAATTAAAGAGAAACGAATTAGTGGGACAATTTTTTGGAATTATTTTGAATTCAGGAGGTATTTCTCGACGATTCTTTCGAATGGTTCCACAATAAGTCAATTTTTTTTCTAAAAGAATTTTAACAAGATCAAATGAAGAAAAGAAATTATCGGCAACTATACCCCTCTCTGAACCTTCATAATGTCTAACTAAATCTAAAACTACCCGCTTTCCCTGCCCAATTTCGGGAGTTTGTCCCTCCTGACCTAAATATAGTTGTAAATTTAAAATATAACCAGAAAAATTATCTACTAAAGCCCAAACTTTAAGGCCATATTTCCCTGGCTTTTCGGGCATATAAACGCGAAATTTACAATTGCCCCGAAATTTTATAATTTGTTCATCTACGCACAATTTAGATGCAGGCTCATAAAATTCTTTAAATGTGGAAACCACATTTTCGAATACAGAACGAATTGGTGCCATTCTCTCCCGTTCCACTGATTTCTTCTTTTGGCGTTCTACTGCATCATCAAAGCGGAGAAAATTCATTAAATGGAAGAATCGTGTTCTGGACATCGTGGCAGTAAAGACGTTTCGGCCCACCTTTAGAAACAAAATATATTGAATATAATTTTTGTTGCGATTATTACTTCATTACATATTATCACAAAATATATAGCTAGACTAAATTGTTTTTATTTTACCATTAAATTTTTGGACCAAAGTTCAGACCAGGGTTGTTTTCTAGCTTTTAGTAATCCCCCAAAGAAAATTAGCCCAATAAAAGCTTTTAGTTCGGTTAGCGTAAGGTCATCCCAAATTTTCTTTTCCTTGTCTTTATTATCAGGATTTTTGTTCCATTCCCCCCAGATAAAACTTGCGTAATTATTAGTAAAATTGCAAATCTTCAAAAGAACATTTTCCTTGCAAAGCAATCCAAACAAGTCAGATTCATTTAGCAATACATTTCGAGCATAACCAATGGGTCCATCTTGAAAATTTTTAAGGTTAACTCTCCAGGGTTCTAAAGACCGCCCCTGATTATTTAAGTCATATATAGTTCCATTAGCCCCTACCATGGTTTCTTCGTTTATAATTTCCTCTTCACACTCGGAACCGCTATCCTAAAAAACATTTAAACGTCAATTTAAAAATATGTAATCGATACAGATGGATTTTAATTAAATGGTATTTGTTTAATTTAAATTGTTAAAATTTGTTTATTTACATTGTTAATATTAGTAAATTTATTTGATATTTGCTTTTATTATTTTACGTACATTTGTAGATTCATCGCTAGATAATTCGTCTTCACTTGTCACTAAAAAATCATCGTCGTCTGAAGAATCGGCATCAGTTCCTAATACGGTTACACGACGATAGTCAATTTTCGGTAGAGATCGCTTTCCTCGGCTTTCCATAATGTAGATCTGAATCTAAAATTAACAACAAATTGTTAATATCGCTAACAAGTTGGGGCGTGATTTGCTCTCGGAGCAAAATTTAATTCGAAATTGTGACAAATGTTGTAATAAAATTTACTTGATTGAGAAATCGCAGGACGATGCTCCACACAAATATACGTAATTTTCTCTCGGAGAAAAATTTAATTTCAAGGAGCTGAAATGAACAGATAATAAAACTATTATATATTACATTCTTTTACAAGAGAGTAAACGCGATTTGCTCTCGG